>PVIR01031617.1:0-19277 GCA_004026965.1 Petromus typicus
TTCAAAAATAAGAATATCCATTACCATTGACCCTTCTCAACAATATTCCGCTTTGAACACATATTTCCCATCATTCCTGCCACATGCTAAAGCTGTTCTGGAAGTCCACTTCCATGAGTGTCTCTGCCAGGTGGAATCAAACATATAGCAAATGCTGGGGTCAAGTGCCATCCAAGGGAAAAGCAGCTGACAGAAAAGTGACAGATGAGTACTCATCTCTACCTTGTTCACTAGATCTGACTACCAAAAATGCTTCATAAAGAGGCAAGGTCAAGGGGTAAGTGTTCAAAGTGAGGGTTATAACTGTGATGCATCTATTTAAAATCTTAAAATCAAAATATCGTATTTGTGATCACACTGTGCTTATTACATATAAACATATGTATATGTGTGTATATACTTTGGGAGCGTTGAGAGGGGTCTTGTGCTATAGCCCAGGCTGGCCTTGAACTCTCTGAGACAGGGTCTCACTTTGTACTTCAGGCTGGCTATGAACTCACTATGTAGCCTGGGCTAGCCTCAAACTCAGGCAATCCTGCCTTTGCTACCCTAAGTGCTGGGATTTCAGGTGTGAGCCACCCTCGGGCTTGGCCTTGAATTCTCAAGATCCTCTTGCCTCAAGCTTCCAAGTGCTGCAATCACAGGTATGCACCACCATGCCTAGAATATAAATGTATATTTACTTACATATTTAAGTACCCTGATAATTAACAAGAGAGCTGTTGTCATATGTGGTTGGTATGCTAAATCCTTAATGATCAGTCTAGGCTTTCTTGTTCTAATGGGCTTGGTTACGACTTTTTCAGGGAAATTACCCTGAGGAAAAATGAGGAAAAGCCAACTTTCAAAAAAATTATACACACACACACACAAGAAAAAGAGCTTTACCATCATGCAAGGGAGATAATTCCAGGCATTAACTACTTTGCTGCCCTTCTCAAGCACACACACCAATTAGTCTTCTCTACCTCTATGACATGAACAGAAGAGCTCTGCAGGACTGTCATTCCTTACTCTTTCAACTAACCATGTCTCCCTCCTAGACATAAGGTGGTACTCCAACCAATTACCAAATCCGTAGCTAACGTGGTATTTTCAAATACAAATATAATCTTTTCATCTTCTTTGACTTTAAAATAGGTCAACCCCTTCCTTCAGTACCAGGAATAGAACTCAGGACTTTGTGCTTTGGAGGCAGGTGTGACAATGAGCCAAATCCCTGGTCCTGAGTCAATGCCCTTTACTGCTATAAGGAAACAGCTTTGAAGCCTTAGTTTCTATCACCAACACCTGCAAGTCTGGGTAAAAGATTGCTGCCCCACATCCCTGATCACTGATTCCAAAGGTCTATTTTACTTTTCTTGCAGTACTGGGAACTGAACCCACCACATGTTTGGCAAGCACCCTGAACTAAACCTCCAGCCTCACATTTAAAACATTTTTATTTTGTGTTGGAACACGCTTTTAATCCCAACACTCAAGAAGTTGAAGCATGGGGTCAGATATTTAGCTCAAGGAATACCTCGCCTACCTTGGAAGCACAAAGGCTTAAGTTTGATCCCTGGTACCAGTAAAAAAATAAAAGCTGAGGCAAGAGGATCACTACATGTTCAAAGCCAGTATGAAATACATACAATTTTTGTCTAAATAAACTTGAAAATTTTGAGACAAGGTCTCATTACATTGCCTAGACTATCCTCAAACTTTCGATCTTCCTGCTTTGGCTTGTAGGGTAGCTGAGATTATAGGTGCTCACCTCCGGGCTTTGCTTGTTCCCAATGATGCTGCTGGCCTGGGGAGTCACATTTTGTGTTTTTCTTTTTTAGTTTTTTTTGAGACACAGTCTTGCTTTGTAGTTCAGGCTGGCTCTAAACTCACTCAGGTAAGCCTCAAACTCAAAGCAATCTTCCTGCCTCTGCCTCCCAAGTGTTGAGTTTACAGGCATGAGCCACCACGCCTGACAAGAATCCCATTTTGTGAACTACGGCTTTAAACAAAGCAAAATTTAGGTCTACTCCCACCTTTCAAACTAGTTTCCTATCACATGATAGTTGACATTTTTTATTGTAGCTATCTTTTAGCTAATGTGCCCAAATTCCCACTAGAAGGTTAAGGTTCTTTGGTGAGTCTGTCTTTAGTTTTAAGTGATGAGTAAATAAAATTTATAGCGGATTCCAGCTTTCAGTTCAATCATTACAAATAGACCATTCTCAACATGTCCGTTCCTAAGCCAGCCCATCTGCAAAATAAAATGGTAACTTCTGTTTAAGACACTTGTTTCAGGTTTATTATTACAGTACCTATTTAAAGATATCTTACTGCTGAATGAAACCCTGCCCCTTAATTCTTGCAGTAAAGCTTTATCTGGTTATTTAAAAAAAAAAAAAAAATAGATGCGCCGGGCGTGGTGGCTCAGGCCTGTAATCCCAGCACTCCTGAGGCAGACGTAGGATTGCTGAGTTTGAGGCTTGCTGGGCTACACAGTGAGCTCAGGGCCAGTCTGTCTCAAAAGCGAGACCCTGTCTCAAAAAAAAAGATAAACCAAGAAAATACGCTTGTAAGGGTTCAGGCATAGTGGTGCACGCCTGTAATCTCAATACCTGGGAAGCTGAGTCAGGAAAACTACAGCAAGTTAAAGGCCAGCATGGGCTACAGAGTTCACAGCCAGACCGTCTCAAAAACGTCAAAGCAAACAAAAAACAACCTTGTGAGGTTCAAGGGGTGCTTAGGTAGCGCACAGGAGCAGGACGTGTGCAGCACAGGTTTTCGATGGCGCTCATGGCGCCCTGCCTCCATCTCAGACACCACAGATTCTTTGGCGCAAACGCGGCCGAATCCTTTTTCCAACTAAAGCTCGCTTGAAACCTAACTGGCTCAGGCCCCATCCCCCACTCTCATTCCACTGACTCGGGCCCAGTAACCCGTGCTTCCCACAGCCCCTTCGACAGAGACTGAGACCCACCATGCACAAGGGCAGCCCCGAGGCCTGGCTCACGGCAGACGCTGGGGAAGCTCCAGCCGGGGCAGTTTCACTCCTGGCGCTGCTTGGCCCTTTCCCCAGCCCTCGCAGTTTACCTGGGGCAGATACTCCGTGGCTTGGCCCGTCCTGACCCCGGAGCACGATCCAAGCTCCGACCGGGTGGCGCGCGAACGCAGACTCAGAGGCGTGCCAGCGCCTGAGCGCGCCAAACCGCACTCAGCACGCGGCTCCCAGCTTCCCCCGCGGCCGCGCTGGGAATGATGGGTACGCAGACGGTGGGCGGGAATGTCTGCGCACAGTGGGCGGGAAAGTCTGCGTGGTGAGTCAGCCTACTGGGTGAAGCGGAGGAAATGCTGTGGAGCGTGGGTGGGTCTCGGCGACGAGGCCGCCATAACCCACCCTTTCACCCCGTTCGGCGGCCTCCTTAGGTTCTGTTTTGTTTCCTTTTTTTTTTTTTTTTTTTTTTTTCTGAGACAGAATATCACTTTGTAATTCTAGCTGACCCTGAGCTCACTGTGTAGCCCATGCTGGCCTTGAACTCCCGGCAATCTTCCTGTCTCTGTCTCCCTAGTGCCGAGATTATAGGCTTGCGCTACCACGAGTAGCTCTTTTATGTATTATTTATTTATTTAAAATTCTGTGGCCAATAGAATCCGGAGCTACCTCCATATATATATTATATATAATATATTATATAATATATTATATATTATATAATATATATTTATTATATATAATATATTATTATATATTATATAATATATATTTATTATATATAATATAATATATAATATATGTATATATTATATATAATATATGTATATATATGTATATATATATATTTTTTTTTTTTTCTGACAGACCGAATCAAAATAACCCAGGCCTGGGTTAGGATGAGGAGGTTGCACTGAGCTACATTCTCCATTTTTTAAATCTTTCTTGGAGGTCTTGCTAAATTGCTAAGTTGCCCAGAAAGGGCTCATATTTGCAGTTCTCCTGCCTCACAGACTTGTCAGGCCCGTTCCAGTTTCCTATGACGATGTTTTTGTTGCTATGAGTGACCACAGTATTCACAGCAAGGCTGCAGGCTGGTTTTTGTTGTTTGCTTTTTCCTTCTGGCGTTGCTGGGTGTGGTACTCATAGGCTATGGTGGACCAGTCCTGTGTCTCTGAGCCACGTCATCTGCCTGGCTGGCTTTTTTGAGAAAGGATCTGGCTTTGTAGTTTAGGCCGGCCTTGGACACAAAACCTTGGGGGCAAGTTTTCAAAGCATCACCATCCCAGCTGGGTGTGGTAGTGCATACCTGTAATCCCAGCGCTGGAGGTATGGTGGGGTTAGGGAGACTGAGGCAGGAGATCGTATCTTGAGGTTCTGAATTATGTGGTAAGTTCAATTAAAGGTCTGCCCGAACTACTTAGCGAAATCAACAAAATAAAACAATACACATAACAAAAAGTTTCCCAATCAAACCCTCTCACAGTGTGGAGAAGTAGGAAACTCTGTCACCTAGTCTAGAGGGACAAGGTGGGGTAAATGGAGGAGCTTTCACCTTGGAAATGAAAGAGGAGCTGGGAGGCGTTTGCATTAATTCCTCTCTCCACAGATGAGCAGATCTTGCTCCTCCCACCACCTCACTTCACTGAAGTAACTCCTGAGAAAGTGGCTTATTAAGGTAGAATTGAGCAATGGTTATCAATTGGGAAAAACTGAAGACCAGAAGCGTTCGAGGCTGAATTAAGAGCCTGTAAGGATCCTGTTAATATCTATGCATGAGCCGAGGGCTTTCCCTTAGGACACAGGGGTTGAAAGAAGTCATTTGACTATAGAAAGGGAAGTGAGGACAGGTGGATGCAAACCTGTAATCCTAGCACTCGGGCAGGCTGAGGCAGGAAGATCACAAATTTGAATTTAACCTGGGCAATTTATCAAGTTGGTGAGACCCTGTCTCAGAAAGCGCCTGGGAGCTGGATGTGGTGGGACACAGCTGTAATCCCAGCACCCAGAGGCTGAGGCAGCAGAATCTCTGTGAGTTAGAGGCCAGCCGGAGCTACCAAGTGATGTTAGGGTTAGGCTGAGCTACCTAGCAAGACCTTGTTTCAAAAAAGGGGGAGGGCGGTTATTTGGCTCAGTGGTTCTAGTGCCTGCCTTGTGATCGCAAGGGCAGGGTTTGATTCTGGACCACATACAGCAATGCAGGGTGTGCTGTCTCACACCCACAAGCAATCAGTACCACATACTGAAGTGCTGGGTATGTTGGCTGAAGTCTGTAATCCCTGCACCCTGGTGGCTGAGACAGGACAACCGACTTGAGTTTGAAGCCTGGTATTTTTCATCTCTGTTAGTCTCAGAGGTTTTGTAATCTTTGTGATATTCTGGTTCTTGCAGATCAGTCTTCCCCTCTCAATAGGGGCCTGAACACCCAGCCCTCTAATTTTATTTTTTCATTTCAAGATATTCTTACTAAATTGCCTAAGCTGGGCTTTAACTTATGATCTTCCTGCCTTAGCTTCCCAAATAGCAGGAATTACAGGCATATTCTGGCAACTTCCCTTTCTGGTAGCAATATCAGAAATCAATATGGAGGGTAACAGCCATCCATAATCCATCCCATCAGAGGGAAGGGTGCCTGCATAGAAAATAAATCGGTTTTTTGTCAAATTGCAAGTTTAGAACTTTTTTAGTCTCAAAGCTAATATTCTTTTCTTTCTTTTTTGAGACAAAGTCTTGTTATGTAGTTCAAATTGGTCTTAAACTTATAGTGATCCTTCGATATCAGCCTCCTCAGTGCTGGTATTATAGGCCTGTGCCACAATGTCTGGCTCTTTGTTTTCTAAATTAAATCTTTATTATTATAATTATATTTTTGGTCTAACCTAATACCGAATGTAAAGAACTACAATTAGCCTTTTCATGACATTTATGATTGAGTTTACATTTCAGATATGATTGAATTTATATATTCAGATAAGCAGAACTAAGTTAGGAAACAGGAGCTTTGTATTTCATTGGGAGAAAAATGGTGTGGGAACCGAGGTCCTACCATGTCTTCCTAGGAAATGTTATCTTAAAACTAGAAAATTTAGGGCTGGGGAGTTAGCTCAGTGGTTCCAGCGCCTGTCTTGCAAGTGCAAGGACCCGGGTTCGAATGCCGGTAACCACCTACAATACTGGGTGTGGAGACTCACCCCAGCAGCAATCAGTACCACATACCACATACCACCTGTAATCCCAGCACTCGGGAGGCAGAGGCAGGAGGGATTGCTGTGATGTGAATTTTAGGCTGAGCTCAGCCAGTCTGAGCTACAAAGCGAGACCCTGTCTCAAAAAAACCAAAAAAAAAAACCAAAAAAAGAAAATTTAGCCAGGGGTGGTGGTGCAGGCATATAATCCTAGCATGTGTTAGGCTGAGGCAGGAGGATCACTGAGTTTGAGGTCAGCCTGGGCTTCATAGCCAGACAGATTTAGAAAAACAAAAACAAAAACAAAAAAACTTAGACAAGGATAGTGACATATACACATAATCCAGTGCTAAAGGGAGGAGGTAAGGTATATTTTTAAGGTTTTAAATGTTTGAAGCCTGGGCTATGTATTAAAAAACAAAAACCAAACTTTTTGAAGAATATTGTAAATCCACTTAACTGGTGACAAAGTGCACATAAAATGACTACCAAGTCATAAAAATTTGGGTTTTTAACAATTTGTTTGAAGTACACAGAGACTGCTGATTCCCCTTCTTGACCTCCCCAGTGAACAAGATACCGCTCTGTTGTCAAGGACCTATTCGTTGTGTTCCACCACTTCGAACGGACTCCTAACTAGTTAGTGAGTAGACTTTTTTTATTGGTTGGTGTATATTTGCCAGACACAAAACTTCATTTATCTTGGGGAATTAGTACATGCATATTTAGGTTGTGGTTTATATCTAGTTCCCTGGCCCAGGCCTCATGCATTCCTAGGTGGGGCTTCTGGAAGGTGACGCTTTCCACTGAGTCCACTGATATGTCTACAGCTCAGGGTCATGGTGGGAGCTGAACCTGGTGTCGGAGGGGAGTCACTGAGGTGCGGTGGAAGGTCGGTCTCCTCTGCTTCTCTGTGTCCTGTGACCAGGCCCTGGGTTGTTTCTCCTCCGCCAAGCCGAGCTGCCCTCCCTGCCTCGGAGCCAGCCTACCATCAACTGAAATCTGTCCACACTGTGAGCTAAAGTCAGTCTTCCTGCCTTAGAGTTGTTGGTGTCGGGTATCATGTCTCAGCAACAAGAAAGTAACTAAAACGGTACCAGATTTTAATCACTTTTTATTCCCCCCTCCCATGCTTTCTTTGCCACTGCGGTGATAATCTCGAATCCAGCAAGCAGCAGACATAAAGACAGGAATCAGGAATATTTCTAACATCTTATACTCAACACTGTACTTGTTAAACAAAGAAAGGACAAGTAGACACTGAGATCACTCAATGTTTTATGGAATAGTTTTTGAAGTTGTAGTAAGAAGAAATCTGTAATGATTTAATTACACAATAGTAAGGCTAGTTTTTAACCTTTTCTGCGAATATGAGAATCTAGGCTAGGAGTTGAACTCAGTGTAGAGCACTTGATTCACATATACATAGACCCTGAGTTGGTTCTCAAAAAAACAAAAAAATCTGTGCAACTCTGTACTTTAAAATGTGTACCTTTGTATTGAAATGAGATATATGTGAACTAAATAAAGCACTATTTTTTGTACAGATTAGTACACGTTTTAAACAGAGTTGACAATAGCCCAGGTTTCTACCCAATTACATATGTGGAATTATAATCTGTATGAGAAATTATCTAGGGCCAGGCATGATGGCAGGCACCTTGTAGTCCTAGTATACTATGAGGCTGAGGTAGGAGGATCTCAAGTTTGAGACCAGCCTAGGCAACTTAATGAGATGCTGTCTCAAAATAAAAAGTAAAAAAGGGGGTAAGGATGTAGCTCAGTGAGAAGGCCCTGAGCTCAATCTCTAGTACCATAAAAAAATTATTTAGGATTTACCCAGTAAAATCTAAATAATGATAAAAGACATTTTGTTTGGGAATAAGAATAATCTCAGTGCCTTATATAAGCACTTTCCATCCCGGAAGATACTTTCAATAAACTTTGATAGGGAGACAAACTCCTTGATCTTATCAAATTTCCTACTTAAAAGTTCTTTATGTATTAATCCCAAACTTCTGTTTTAGCAAAATGAGGGCAATTGTATAATGATTTTCCTACTCTATGATGTCCACAAAGTAAAAGACATTTGTTTTTAAAAAAATATAAATTTGTAAATGTCTTACCTGAAATTAACTTAAAATTTTGTAGTGTTAAATCTTTCAACAAATACAAACGAAGAACATACCTAATCAGGTAGGGTACCTAGTTATTGATACAATTCAAATGTAGACAGGGAAGAGATTTTCATTTTTGGGAAATGATATCCCTAAGTTATTCTGATTTTTTTGCATATTTCATCAATACACAATGAAGGCCACTGATACAGAGCCCTTATCAGAGTGACAATGCACCTATGATGTAAAAATGCTGCCTTATTAGGGCTTCATTGGTGTGACTGACTGCATTTTACATGTTAATTTTAAGCAAGTCTCTTTAAGGAACTTCATATACAAAGTAATCAAAGGCGTAAAACAAACTTCAGAGGAAATCAGGTATAGGCTTATTGTAATCACAAGATGAGAAAAAAGATTCAGAAATGAACATTTCCATTTTAAGATGAACTACTACCAGCATTTTATACTTTCTTTTACTTCTTTATAAAATACCATACTTTAATGAGCACTAAAACTTAACATATAAAAATGGCAGGAATAATTTTTTCAGTATAAATAATAAACTGATTATTTTCTCCTTATTTTATAAAGCCAATCATTGCATATGATTTCAGTTTAAATACTTTTAAAATTTTTTGGAAAATTTTAGGAGTATGAGAAAAACTTTAAATTCTTACACTTTTTACCATTGCAAAGTTTGAAAAGACTAGAAAATATTTTCTTTTTAATTTGTATAACAATAATAATGCACAGAAAAAGAGATTTCTGTTATATAGGTAAAATAATGGTAGCTTGGATTTCATCTTTCATTTTATGTTATTTTCCTCCTTAAAAAAACCCAAAAAATAAAAAACCAGAAGGAGCCATGTATGGTGGTTCACGCCTATAATCCCAGCACTCAGGAGGCAGAGGCATGAGGACTGCTGTGAGTTCGAGGCTGACCTGGGCTAACCTGGGTACAGAACTGACCAAAGTCTCTGTCCTCATGAAGCTTGCCATATGAAGAGGAGAAGCAGAGGGCTGGGGATGTAGCTTGGTGGCTCTGCACTTGCCTCATAAGCACAAGATCCTGAGTTTGATCCCCAGTAGCACCAAAAGAAATAAAAAAGTTAAAAAGCCAACACAAGAGAGGCAGTCATGAAACATCTTATCACTGTGGCAGGTAGGTATCCTGGAGAAAACAGGTCAGGACAAGGTGAGCAGGATTTTTGGGCAGGATGAGAAGTTTCCATAGTGAGTTTGGGGCCAGTCTGAACTACAAAGCGAGACCCTGTCTCAAAAAACAAACAAAAAACCCAGAAGGATCCAGTCCTGTGAATTAAAAGCCAACCCCGCCAGGGTGCCATGGGGACAGACAGTAACATCGGAGCAGCTGTGTGTCATCACAGTGAGGTCCTGGAGCGAGCAGTGTCCCCTCCTCTCCTGCAGGCCCAAGGCACCAGCTCCGGGTTCTGTGTGGAGGAGACAAGGGAGACGCAGGCGTCAGAGAGAGAAGTATTTACCTGTGCTTACCTTTCTTCTCAATAGATGAGTTGTGAACATTTCTTTGTCTTTAAGTGCCATAAGCTCCGTGGTACATTCTTACCTTTTAGTGCAAACAGAGCTCCATATTTCTTCAGAAGTCTGAATTTAAACCACTAAGGAGATTACATCATTTTTCATCCTACTGTATTTGCTCAGTGACAAAAAACGAAAGCAGAAGATATGTGGTGTTAAATTTTTATGGACGCACTGCTTTGAAAGCAAAAATTTATCTGCTGTGTTTGGTAGGGTATTAAAATCATGAAGTTTTCTGAAGCATCAGTGAATGAGAGAAAAAAAGTTAAAAATACATAGTACAGGCAGATGAGTACCTTGAAAAAGCAACAGGTGAAGAGAGGACTGATTTTGGGATAATGGTAATAATACAAGCTCTAGATAGTATTTATTTTGCAGTCCTTATGTGCCGAACATGGCTCTAATAGGCCAAGTGGCAAAGTTTTTTCCACTCTGCAATCTGTTTTTTTTTTTTGTGGCACTGATGATTGAACTCAGAACCTGGCACTTAACAGGCGGGCACAGCACCACTAAGCCACATCCCTGGCCGCACTCCGCGGATCTGCGATGGAGGAGGCTGACGGGGGCGACCCGACAGTGGCCACCAGAGCGAGCTGTGGGGCCAGAGCCTGAATCCTGGCGGCACAAACAGCCTCAGGTCTTATCCCTCTGAGAGGGAAGAGGAAAAAAAAGGTGACCGAAGAGACGAGAGGGTACATCTTGTAAGCTGTTTGTCAAATCCTGTGACTTCCTATTGTCCTGAGAGGCTGAAGGGAGAAAGGAGGATTTCAATCAAGATAGGACTTCATGTACAGTTTTGAGAGATCAGACGGTAAAAGAAGAGAAAATGCAATTTTCAGAACCCAAACTAGAAGCTGAAGTCAGACTAGAGAGAGAAAACAGGAACTAATAATAGGTGGAGAAGGAAAATAGGGGCAGATTCAGCAACTATTTCTGGGTAGAAAGCACAGGACTGGAAAATAAACTAGAGGTGAATAGCAGCACTGAGTGTGGAAATGTGCCTTCAGCGTGCCGGCCACATTCGCTGGTACGGTGCCTGACACGGGGCAAAGATCTAATACACTGCAGCTTTATGGGCAGTGTCTTAGTTGGGGGAACATAAGAGAGACATCTGAATGGGAGGACTTTTTAAAAGTTTACTTTAGGGATACATCCTTCATTCCTTCATTTAGTATTCCTTGAGAGCTTACTATAGTCACTGGGTACAGGACTGACCAAAGTCTCTGTCCTCATGAAGCTTGCCATATGAAGAGGAGAAGCAGAGGGCTGGGGATGTAGCTTGGTGGCTCTGCACCTGCCTCATAAGCACAAGATCCTGAGTTTGATCCCCAGTAGCACCAAAAGAAATAAAAAAGTTAAAAAGCCAACACAAGAGAAGCAGGCATGAAACATCTTATCACTGTGGCAGGTAGGTATCCTGGACAAAACAGGTCAGGACAAGGTGAGCAGGATTTTTGGGCAGGGTGAGAAGTTTCCACTTTATGTAAAGAATCATCTGCCTTCCTGATGACACATGTGACATTGGGGCAAAAAACTGCAATGCAAAAAGAAGTCTCCCGGGCCAGGATAGAGATTCCCACGTACAGTGCAGACAACAGCTCGAGGGATTCCAGGTGGGGGGTGGCCGCCTACACAGACAAGAGCTCAAGGGATTCCAGGTGGGGGGTGGCCGCCCGCACAAGTCCTGCGAGGATTAGTGATTTATCCTGAGGGGCATCAGAAGGGACTGTGGTGTCATTCAGGCCCAAACCTGCTCTACCAATGACCTATGCTCAGGTAACTGAAACTGGACAATATCGTGTTCACTGGACTCAAGAGTCTACAGGGAACTCTGTCAGGAGGAGAAAGAGCAGAGTGTGGGGAAGAGGAGGAAAGAAGCAGAAAGGCTTGGAGGGGATCTGTGTGTGAAGACAGGAGCAGTTCTGACGTCACTAGGGAGCACTCGGGCAGAGTGGCTCAACAATCCCCTTACTTCCAGAAAGAGCAGTTACTTCTTGCTGGGAGTTGGAAGGAGGTTTAAACAGAGTGAGGAAGAGGGGATGAAAGGTTTGAAATGCACCCTAATGAGGACCAGAGGTACCCGGAAGTGACAGAAGTTCTTCCCTAGAGCCAGCAAAGGTCGCAGCGGAGGTGCTGGGCTATGCAGAGTTTCAGGCTCAGCGGGCAGCGGGGGTTGGGTTTCAGTGTAGCCCAAGGGGTAGAGAGGGAGTGGAAAGGGCGTGGGGCGGCAGGCAGAGGTGTGGGCAGAGGGTAAGAGCAAGGTGGGAAGTGGAGGCACATTTGGGATGGTGAGCAAGAGTGATGGGTCAGTAATTAAAAATTATGTATTAAAAGTCACTTTTGCCAAAAATGTCTCTATAACCATTCCTCTGAGAAGTGGAAATATGCAATACAGTAGGATAGGGACTTCTGTATTTACATTCTTCATACTTCAGAAATAAGTTTTACACCATGATGAGCACATCTTACAATTGTTACTAGAAAGCTAAATAAATTATGTGTGGATAGAATACGTGGCTATCTCATGCATATTCAGAAATAAGACCACAGATGTCCTGAGACATTAGTCAGAAAAGGGAAGTGACTGTAATCTTAAGCCTCTACCTCATTTCCCACTCCGTTGCTCTCAGTAATAACCCATGACTTTGTATTTCCACTCTTGCCCTCTTTGACTCTAATTCACTTAGGGATTAAGTGATGCCAACCGGTTTCAGTTGAAGACAAAACAAAGTCACTGTAAACAGTGTACATTTGCTATGTAATGGACTCAGTTGTACAGCCAGGGATCACTCTGAGGATCACTGAGGAGGTCTGGGAACGCGCAAATGAGATAATAGGGAATTCAGTGAAGTAAACAGAGGTGCTGTACCCCTCGAAGGGGTTAACTTGGAAGACTTCCAAAGGCAATTGTTTACCTTACCTATCCTTTTACACTCTTACTTGACCCTACTGAATCAAATAACCGCATGTGATTTTATCTGAGGCATGCAGAAAACAGAGGTGGAGAAATGAAGGGGTGATTTTGGCTCAGAGCCCAGTACCCAGTCCCTGACCCAACTGTCAAAGAGGCATTGCAGCAAAACATAGAATTGGAAAATGTTTAGGACAGTGTTTCCTATCACCAAATTTGAAGGTAATATTTGTTATTGGTACTGGCTGAAGACCGCCTGGAGGACTTATCTTAATGTTTATCTTATATTGGCTCTTACAGTCATTACTGGAATACAACAAGTAACTCACACATTCTGTAGAGAACTGTAGTGGATGTAAGCCTAAACCCTGAAAACGTGGGTGCTGTAATCCAACCAGGTCTATAAAGCTATCAGCCAACTTAGATAAAGGGTTGTTAATATTAGGTGGTTTACATAGCTTTAATTTAAATTTCTCTTCGGTCGACAAAGTTGGCTTATAGATCAAAATTTCCCTTAACTGACCAATTAAATTTTGGTACTCTTGTTTGTTCCCTTGCAACCTTGATTTTGATAAGAAGTAGCTTGTGGAGGAGATCAAAAAAACTTGTGGCTAACTAAAAAGAATTATATTTTGCAAGGTGTCTTTCTCAGATTGCAAAGGAATTCTCTTGAATTGTAAAATGTTCCTCTCTGCTGTTTCCTGATATGTGCTGGGAAAGCCTGGAACTTCTTCACTCCTCCTGAGCAAAAATTTTACTGTTATTTTATATGTGAGACTGAAAAGCTGTACGGGGAATATTATCCACAACACAAAAGGGTATTTTATCATATTAATCTTTTTAAAGCACACCTCAATAACTATTACTTGGCTTCTCGTGGACCTCCTGTTGTACTTTTCTACAGTCCTGCATCAAATCTGCTTTCCACATTTTGATAGCAAAGAGTACTTACAGATAGAGAACTAGGCTTTTTGTCTAAAACCTCTGATAAATGCTTATTACTGAACTGCTCTTCCTTTATTTAATTTCCTCCTTTAAGCCTGGCTTTGAAAATGGTGCAGTAAACAATAGGCACAGTGACCACTCTCTCCATTGAATGGATGCAGCCATAAAAGCCACAGTCTGCAGACCAGCTGAATAAGCAATTTAGCAACTGTCTGTGTGTTTTAACCAGGTGAAGATATGAAGATAGATTTTAAATGAACTGAGGAGCTTGAAATAATTACAACAGAATATCAATTTAATATGAGGTGACTTAAAATTTGGTATTGTTTAAATCCAACTTCCACAAGCCATATTACTAGAGATGGTGGTGGTATGAAATCATTGACCCGGTAGTGAGTGTAAAGACAAAGAAGGGAGGGACAAAATTCCATTTAGAGTCTATTCTTAAAAATGTAACCATCAGGGCCAGGGATTTAGCTCAGTGGTTCTGGGCCTGCCTTGCAAACTCAAAGGTCCTTGGTTTGATCCCAGGTAACTACATCCAACAATTCCGGGTGTGGTGACTCACACCCACCAGCAATCAGCACCACACTTCACAGAGGCTCGTAGTGGCTCACACCTGTGGGAAGGCACGTAATGGCTCGTGCCCAGCACTCAGGAGGCAGAGGCAGGAGGATTGCTGTGAATTTGAGGCTAGGTTGGGCTACATAGTGAGCTTAGGGTGACCCTCAGCTACAAAGGGAGACTCTGTCTCAAAAAAAAAAAAAAAATGTAACCATCACGCCAAGTGGTGGCTCAAACGTGCAGCTCCAGAACTCTGGGCTATCTCTGAGTCTGAGGCCAACCTAAACTCATAGAAAGACACTGTCTCAGAAAAAAGTTCAAAAACAGATGCAGCCATCCAGACCAGTACTATTCATGACCCTGGGAAGATGCCATGCTGATAAGTTGATTTTTATATATTAAACTTGGAAGTCCCAAGACCAAGACCAGTCTGCCATTATTATGGTGTCAATGGGTAAATCGTCCAAATGCATTTAAGAACACAGCAGTCTAAGTGGGAAGTGTGCTTGTTCTGGAAAACATCTAGAGGTTTTTGGTGGTTTTCAAAACACGCATTTAAATAATTTTTTTTGTTTTTTTAGGTTTTTTGAGACAGGGTCTCGCTTTGTGGTTCAGGCTGGCCCTGAGCTCAGCCTCCAACTCACGTCACAGCAATCCTCCTGCCTCTGCCTCCCGAGTGCTGGGATTACAGGCGTGAGCCACCACGTCCAGCAGCATTTAAATAATTTTTATAATTCCCATGTTGCCTGATTTCATTATGAACATCTTCAATCACATAAGATAGTGTTAGGTTCTATATAGCTATCACTCAGATTTGACAATTGCCAATATTTGCTTATCTGTCCCACTTTCTTCCCTGCCGCTAAGAGCAATTCCCAGGGGACTGGTCATTTCACTCTTTCATTCACTGGTACACTTACTTCACCACAGCCTTTATCACGTACTACAAAATGCAAATAGGCCTTCTTTGGTGTGGCTGATTAAGTGCTGCACAAGGACTTTGTGTCAGAAATACCTCAGGGGAAGGGCACCCGGGAATGAAGCGGCAGGCATCTCCGCTGAAAGCAGTTGTGTCTGTGCAGCTTTCTTCTCAGGGCCAAATTAGCTGGAGAAAAGAAAGATTAGCAACATTTTAAAGAAGTGAATTGTTGAGTAGCCCAGAGAACGTAAATGTTAGTCTATTTGCAGCCAAACTGGGTTGCACTTATTTGCTATTTGTCCATATGTGATTGTGGTTAAAAATTAATATGATGCAGATATGCAAGATATATTCTGAATAGCTAATAACAAGATCTGAGAGTAATACCTTCTTCCTTTTATGAGTGTTCTTCCTGATTGTTCTTAGGCTTTTCATTTTATGCAATCACAAAAATTTTACAAGAACATTACCCAAGGTGTTCCATGTTTCAGAAAAGCAGAAATGGTTGGAATAGCAATTGATATAAGCAGTAAGGTATCGGATTGCTTCCTCTGAGCTGCTGACTTGGAACTTTCTTCTTATTTGTGAAAAAGGACAGACTAGGGGACATGAAAACCTCAGAACAACCAGAAGTCTGATGAACTAAAAGACCGCCTGCAGCTTTGACCAGTTCGTACTAGAAGTGGTAATTTCTGTATGTTATCACATGGATGACGTTAACACACTTGGATGCACATTCACCTTCCTATTAAAAGTTTACAGTTTTTGTGTCAGGAAACCTCGAACTTTTCCATATTTTTACTTACCAGGGCTTTGAAATCTTAGGTATTTGGCTTTGAGATAAAAAGACACAAGAATTTAATAGACAAGTGTCTATTAAATTCCTGTTGGTGAAGGTATAAGTGAGTTCTAAAATAAATGATAGGTATTGTGAAATAGTAAGAAAATATTCAAAGAGAAAAGGAGGGTACTGATAAGTAAAGAAGGGAAAGAAAAAATGTGATGGTAAAAAAGTAAAGCATATATATATATATATATATATATATATATATATATATAAAATGGGTAGAGTTGTAGGAAGGGCAGGGGAATGGGAAAAAATGAAATTAAGTCATGTCATGTACTGGTACAAGTTCTCAATGTTGACTATGATCATAATGTGTATATAAAATGTATCAATAAAATCAATTAAAAAATAAATTCCTGTTGGTTAAATAAAATGCAATTGATATCAACCATGAACAGGATATCCAGTAAATTACTCTTATGTATCTTAACCATGCATATTTTTGGTTCTGTCAGCACACTGGAAATATAAACTGCACTTTTTTGTTTTAAGTGACATACCTTACTATATACTAAAAATGGCAACTATTGGTTTGCTTTGTTTTGTGACAGCATTTGCATTGTTGCTTTATGATTTTTATATGCTTCCGGTACAGTTATCATTTCCCTCCTCAGCTAGCAACATACTCTTGATAAAACTGCTCTGGGTTTTGTATTTCACTCTAAAATCCACTGTTTGTTACCCTCTGTAGCGAAGAGGCCAGCATTTCCATTTCTTTTCACTTATAAGAGCAACATATTTACAAATTTCTTTAGGAGTTAGAAAAATACTGGTAAAATATTTATCAATATTTTAAAGTATAGCCATTTTAAAAAGTATCCAAGGGGCTGGGGATTTGCTCAGGGGTTCCACTACCTTCCTTGCAAGTGCAAGGTCTCAAATTCATATCCCCAAGGAAAAGTATCTAAATAATATTCCCTACAGGCCAGTTACCTCCAAAATCCTACACATTTACCCCCAGGACCACTAACTGCAAACACAGCTTTCAGCATAAACACAATCACACTCAGCGACGCAGGGACACAAACAGACATAAAAGCAAGTTACTAAGTACAAATGTATCAAAGTCCTACCTGGCCTTTGTCCGTCGATAGGGAGGAGATTCATCATAAAAATTAAAAAGGCACAAAAAATTCGCCAAAATCTCATTTTCTTTTTTTTTTTGCCCACGCGAATGGAGCGACAGCTCTTAAACCCGAAGATCTGTGAAGAGCCCACGCAGTGTCTGTGTGGCTGTCCTCACATCCTAATGACCAGCTCGGAGGACTGCTAGCTGCATTTTCCAGAGAGGTTAATGATCACATCGGACAAGGTTACTGGTGTGCTCGGCTGTGGTCAGAGCCTCCCTCGGCCCAAGCCCCTCCTCCACCCCCGGCCTCCTCTCCTCCGCCACTCCCCTTTATTTCCATAAGCAAATATTGGTGAAATAGACCGTGGAAGCGCGCAGTAATTTCAGTGGGAAGTCTACTCTGGAAGCTCCGGGGAGAGGGACTTAAATTCAGTCTGTCTCAAGAGAACTATGTAAAACAAGCATGACAGGGCCTCCCCCCTCAACATTTGCATCCGTTTAAACTTCGCGTTGCCCATATTGGTGCCACATGCAGAAACTGATGGAAACGACAGGAAGTTTCTCTTTTGTCTCTTTTAAGGAATTCTGATCTCTGACTCAAGACTCCCAAATGCTTTGTGCAGAACTTGTGCAGAAATGCTTTATCTTTACCAAGCCAGCTACAAAAGCAGTGCTCAATTATCCTAAATATCCAAATTGCTTAATGTGTGTGGGTTTTTATCATTAAAGGTGCCTTAAATTTAAAATGTTCTGAAATAAATCTGTAAAGTGTTTTTATTTTTATTTTCTAAAGTATAATTTAAAAAGCAGTGGAGATAGTTTTCATTTACAAATGTCTAAATATTTTTAAATGGAAGTGTAGGCACACCACAGATACATGAAATCTGCTCTGTCGTAGACCTTCGCGTAGTAAAATACCAGGCCAGCACAGAACTTAGAGCTGGAGACAAAAACTTTTTAGTTCATTTCATAATGAATTCAGAAGAAACAAAAGTAGCCTAGTCTAGTCTTTCACACGTGTAACAAAAACTCCTTTTTGCTTCCATATGTGTAACAGATAAATGGCATAAACGGAGTTTACCGTGCTTAGTATAAACAAAAATTAGAGTATAAATATACCCTGAAATACAAATTGAGCCAAAATACTAAACCTAAAGCATATGTAACATTTTATGATCTGCGAGGAATTTTGTTGTATTTGGCTTCTTGGTATACAACCTTGGGCTTCCTTAGGTTCAAAATTAATACATAATTTGTTTGATTTTGCAAGTAGTCCATAAAATTCTTCACTTAACTAGTTAGTGCATGCAGTCTATAATAGGCAGTAGCATATAGAAATTCTTTTTTGGCCAGGGATTTACCTCATGGTTCCGTCGTAGACCTGGCAACATAAGGTTCGAGTTTGATCCTGCGTACCACATATCACAATGCTAGGCTGGTGGCTCACACCTGTAATCCCAGCACTCAGGAGGCAGAGGCAGGAGAATTGCTGTGAGTTTGAGGCTCACGTGGGCTACATAGTGAGCTCAGGGTCAGCCTGAACTGCAAAGCAAGACCCTGTCTCAAAAGAGGAAAAAAAAAAAAAAACCAACCAAAAACCTTACATAAAGTATTTGGTTTTTTATCAAAACAATCATAGTTATTTATTGAGAATCTTTTAAACTTATGAAATGTTAGACATTTCTTTATTTTAAATTGTTCTCTAAAGATCAAAGAAGCCAGGCATGGTAGCATACTCCATCTCAGTACTTGGGAGGCTGAAGCAGGAGGATCCTAATTTCCAAGTCAGCGTGGGCTACATAGCAAGACTCTGTCTCAAGAAAAACAAAAGCCAGTCAAATAGGATGATGGTGTTTAAAGATGGTGTTGTTCTTTAAAGGACAGCAATGCTTGTGAACTGGGAGGAAAATGTTCAAAAGGAAAAGGGAAATGGAGGGCAGGGGAAATCTAAGAAGGGAAAAAAAATTTGATGTTAAAAACAAAAAAAAAGGGGGCCGGGGAGTTAGCTCAGTGGTTCTGGCGCCTGTCTTGCAAGCGCAAGGACCCGGGTTCGATTCCCTGGTAACCACATAACAATACTGGGTGTGGAGACCCACACCCAGCAGCAACCAGTACCACATACCACAGTGCCGGGCGTGGTGGCTCACGCCTGTCATCCCAGCACTCGGGAGGCAGAGGCAGGAGGATTG
>PVIR01031618.1:0-20000 GCA_004026965.1 Petromus typicus
AAACATATGTCTAAACTCATTCCTATTCCAGACAATTGGCAGGTGCCCAGTTAATAGATTATTCAAGCAGACAGCTGAATGCGTTGGCCATTGATCAAAAATGAGGTCACTGCAGGCCTATGTGCTGTAACTGGAAAAGCCCGAGGAGAAACCATTGTCTGTTTTATAGCAAACAGAAATCTCTTCTCTGGTATGGCTGAAGTTCTCTGTCTGACGCCCGGCTCAGGACAAAAGTGGGATTCTGTTCAAGGTCGAGGTGACTTTGCTCTTTGGCCCCTTCTGTTGGATGTGCAACGATCCATGGGCGTTTCGCATCCGCCACTCCTCAGGCAGATCCCATCTGAGCTGCAGGAGTCTGTCCAACACAACTAGACCCCGGGTCTCCTTTCCAACCTGCACGGAGCAGGTCAGGAAGTCCTTATCCCGACTGTCTGGATTCCCCATTAACTTACGCACACACATGTGGATTTGAGTAATATGAAGCACATGTACTTTTCGGAGCGAGAGAAAGCAGCGAAAGGAAGTCCAGAAGAGGCAGAGGGAGGCGTCTGTGGCGCTGCAGGTGAGATACTGTGACTCAGCCACTCTTTCATCAATTATCCAACACCTCCCTAGTATCTGCGAAGCTCTGCTCCTCAAAAACAAAGAACTCGGGAGGGGGACTTTCAAAGCCAGTTTCTTCTCGGTTGCGACGCTTCCTTCCTTCCCTCTCCCCAGCAGGTCTGTCTGAACTTGCAGCGGGCCCACCCTGTGCCGGGCACTCTTGCCAGCTGTGGCCTGAGCAGACAGAATACCTGAGAACCGCTGCCAAGACAGGAAGGTCGGCGCCTCTCCGGAGGGAGCCTGGGGAGGATCAGCCGCCATGGCTACAGATAAGAGTGCAGGGCGGGGGCCGTGAGCCTCCCCTGGGCTCCAGAGCCTTCCCGGACCTTCCTCATTCTCACCATTTCCTTCTTCTTTCACTCACCAAACACATTTCGCACTTGCCCAAGGCAAGCCCGTGCCTTTGCTGGGGGTTCGGGTGACTGAGGATGCTCGCAGTGCTGGGACCGGCCACTTGGGGTGATCCTGGCACCCGGGACTCCTCCAGAGCCCTCAGTGAGTGACCCCTGCAGTCCTGGAGGTGTCTCCCCGTACAGTGCCTTGGATCGCACTGTCACCACAAACAAAGCGACAGAAGACACAGGCAAGGGGAATTAGGCAAGGGGGCGGGCCAGGCCGAAGCCACCCGACTGTCCGCTCTTCCTGAGCCCCAGGAAAGTGTCCAGATTCAGGTCCACTTTCTGCTCTCAAGAGGTTGAAAGTCTGGCCGTGGTAACGCTCACGTGGTGTTCCAGTCTGGTCTGGTGCTCACCTGTTCACTACTGACGCTGCCCACTTCCGGGTTCTCCAAGTGCCTGGCTGTTACCAGGGTTACCATGGAACCAATCTCTAGCTAGATAATAACTAAATCACACTAAATAGCAAAGCGGTTCTTCCAACCGACTCTAAGGGGAGGATCCCTGGCTGGTCCAGAACCGCCAACATACCAATGAGCTCATGCCAAGATTCCAGCCATAGCCAGAGGGGGGAGAGGGGAAACCCGAACATGGAGAAGGGGAAACTGGAGCCAGGGGAGGAAGGGAAGGGAGAGTGGAGAAAAAGAGGTGGGACGTGTTGAGGAGCTGAGGAGCACGAAGGCGTGACCGGCCTCTGCGAGCACAAGGAGAAAGGCCGCACTCGGACGATGCACATCCGGGAGAGTGAAGACAGCGAGGCGAAGCTGCTCCCCGGGACGCACTGACGGCCCCTGGGAACCAGGAGCGCCCTGTGTTACCTGTGCCCCTGTCGGGTTGATAGAAGCGAGGCGCGCCCAAGGCTCGGGGCTGCTCTGCCTGAGCCCCTGGCTGCCTCCATGTTGAGCAGACTCCATCTCTTATTTACTCATCCTTGTTCGCCCCACAGTTGGGGAGCATCAAAGTAGCGGCTGTAGGTCTGGGAACAATCTCTGGGGCAAGGATGGGACAGAGAAACCTCGAGTAGGGGTCCAAGACCAAACAGGGAAACCCACCAGCACCCAGAAGGAGTCAACAGGGAAAGCGCCCGAGCAGGAAAGCCCACCACACAGCGTGAGTCGTCCACAGCTGGCACACCGAGCAGGCACCCGAGGCTGGGGTCACCTCCAGGGAAGGAGTGTCCAAGGGCTAGAAATGCTACTTGGTACCTCCCCGCCCTTCCCTGGGCCACAGACTCAGCACCAGGTCTGCTGCTTCACCAGTGGTTGTGCTGCTTGTTGTGTATTTACGAACTGATCCAATTTTTCCAGGAATCACCCCAAAAGTGGCAGAAATTGTCACGTAAGCTGGGGCGAGACTGGCTGAGGCCCGGAGGTGGGGGCTGGGGTTGAGCACCCTGCTGCTGCCCGAGCGGCCTCCCACTATGCCCTCCAGGATGAGGAAGCCGCCTGAGGGCCAAGGAAAGAGGCAGGTTGCATTGGGAGCAGTCCCCCCAGCCCACACCTTCCCACCGAACCCGGGTGCTGTCAGCTAAGCGTGTCCATGGCACTGGCAGAGTATGTTTCAGCCTCCATCTCCTCTCCTGCTGCCCCTTCCAAAGGCTCAGCTCCAATCTTGCTCTGGCCAGGCCTGCAGACACGGGCTGTTCCGAAGACTATGATGCATGGTTCTGGCCCATTGCCTTCCTTGGAGGCACAGAAGTCAGAGAGGCCCGGGAGCAGGGAACAGTGTGGTGGTCTCAGGGCTGCTGGAGGCAGCCTGGGCCAAGCCACTTCCTACGAAGTCCCGGAAAAGTTGTATAACTTCGTTGGGGCTTCGACTTGTAAAATGGAAACAATCAACTCAGTCATCTCACTAGACTGCTTCAAGGACAAATAGAAAAGGTGTAAAGTACCAGACAGAGGTGGTGCTCATTACTGTTTGGTTGCTGAGGCAAAATACCTGACACCCAAAGTTAAGGGAGGAAAGGTTTATTCTGGCACTGTTTGTGGAGGTTTCAGGCCATAGTTGGCTGAGTCCAAGGCAGGGTGGCATGGCAGAGGGGCATCACAGAGGAGAAACAGTTCCTGGCATGGCCGGCAGAAGGCAGCGAAGAAGCAGCAGCAGCAGCTGAAGCAGCTTCTTTCTGTCCCTTCATAGTCCACCCAGGCTACTTGCTTCCCAGGTGCTGCCACCGACGCGCAGGGTGGGGCACCTTTGTTCCAGCATCATCCACCCTAATCCAGCTGCCTACGATTGCATGAAGCGTTGGGGAACATCAAGACACAGCCATTACACACCCGAATAAGCAGGCCCCTGACTGGCTGCAGGTGAACAGAGGCAGCCTGCATCAGGACCAACAGAGCTCCACACGCTGGCCTGAGCCCGCTCACAGGGCAGTCGCTACACAGGACAGTCCCGTCTCCAGGGTCTACATCCTTCATCCTCCACAGGGCCTGAGCGCCCATCTCTGCAGGCAGCAGCTTAGAACCTGCACCAGCAGGGGCCCCTGGGCCAGGTCTCCCAACCCCGGGCCTCAAAAACTGACCGACAGGGCCGGGGAGTTGGCTCAGTGGTTCCGGCACCTGTCTCGCAAGCGTAAGGACCCGGGTTCGATTCCCCGGTAACCACATAACAATACTGGGTGTGGAGACCCACACCCAGCAGCAACCAGTACCACATACCAGTGCCGGGCGTGGTGGCTCACACCTGTCATCCCAGCACTCGGGAGGCAGAGGCAGGAGGATTGTGATATGAGTTTGAGGCTGAGCTCAGGGCCAGCCTGAACCACAAAGCGAGACCCTGTCTCCAAAAACCTAAAAAAAAAAAAAAAACCTGACCGACAGCCCCACACCAGACAGGCTGATTTGCTTGGTCCAGAGGTGGGGGCTGAGGGTTCCCCCAATGGCTCTTTGGTGCTCCTAGGGTACAGGGAGGGTCGAGGACTCCAGGGAGAGGATGGGGAAGCATGCACATCTACAGAGTCTTCAGCTACTCTTGAGACTTCACTGCTCTCTGTGGGCCCAGAAGAGGCTGGATACTGGGCCTGGCTTCTGGGAAATTACTGTCCACTTCTCTGGTTGCTGTTCTTGCATCTCCGAGGTGGGGAAAATAGCCTTATCACCAGGTCATCCATGAGGATCACTTGAGAGTGTGTGTGTGTGTGCGCGCGTGCGCCTGTCTGTGTAGCAACACCCATCCCCTGCTCATAAGTAAAATGGAAAGGCCACAGCCATCGCACACAGGAGCCTTTGGGCTTCCTCCCAACCTCTGTGGGCGGAGAGGAAGCTGAGCAAGCAGCCCTCAGAGGCCAGAACCGCGACTCCACACAGAGGCCGAGCTGGGCACTGCAGGGCCTCCCCAGCAGCCTGAACTCCAAGTGCACAGGACTCTTACCACAGAGTCAGAGGTTGCAGAGCCTCTGTGTGGACCGACAGCTGCCCAAGAGCAGGTGTGGAGTCCCTCAGAGGGGCGTAGAGCGCCCCCTGTCGCTGCACAGAGGAGCAAAGGTACTGCAGGACAGAGGCTTTGCGGTGGGATCACCCTCTCTCACTAGTGGGTCCCCACACAGGTGTCTTCTAGCTCAGATCCCTAGCTCACCGCGCCTGCCCAAACCCAGCCTTGTCCAACTCTACCCATCCTCAGTTCCAGGGCAGTGGCCAAAACACTGCTGTGGTCATGAGGCCACATGGGGCCACCTGCATAGCTCTGAGGTAAAGAATCTTTTTTTTTTGAGACAGGGTCTCGCTTTGTAGTTCAGGCTGGCCCTGAGCTCAGCCTCCAACTCACATCACAGCAATCCTCCTGCCTCTGCCTCCCGAGTGCTGGGATTACAGACGTGAGCCACCATGCCCGGCACTGTGGTGTGTGGTACTGGTTGCTGCTGGTCGTGAGTCTCCATATCCAGTATTGTATGTGGTTACCGGAGAATCGAACCTGGCCCCTTGTGCTTGCAAGACAGGCGCCGGAACCACTGAGCTAAATCCCCGGCCCCAAGAATCTTAACCGTTAGCTAATTCGTCTGCTGGAATTGTCAGAGAGAAGTGTAGTGTTTTGTTTTGTTTCCAAATACAGGACAATGATGAATGCCTCTTCCGGCGAATTCACACACTCCCATATCCTGCGCGTCACCTGCTCCCCCCTACTGCCCACAGCTCCACCCCCAGCCTGGACCCGTCTGGAGCTGCACCAGTACCCATGCTCATACACCGAGGCCTGCCTTCGCCCCATGCCCAGAGCCTGAGGCCACAGCCAGCCAGCCGGTTGCCCCACCCCCGAGACGTGCCTCAGGACTCCCCGGGTCCCCCGCAGCCTCCCGGGCTCCCTGCCTGTATTCCCACCCGACTCCACCCCTCACGGCCGGCTCTCAGGCCTCTGCGCCCCTCGCCTTCTCTGTAGTCCTGCCTCCGCCTCTTCCGGCTTAGGCTGGATTCCGAGTGCGCTCAGTGCCCTCAGCTCAGAGGTCATCCCCGGGAAGCCAGGGCACACTGAGCCGGCCGCTGCCCCACTCAAGGACCTGTCTGTGTCCCCACAACATTGACAGCATGGGATGTAGTGAAATACCACTCGGAAATACAGGGGTGAGAAAAGCCAATTGCAAAGCCACACATCCGGGGCTGCGGGTTAGCTCAGTGACACTGTGCCTGCCTTGTAATCACAAGGCCCTAAGTTTGATCCCAGGTACTGCAAAGAGAATAAATAAGCAACCAAGCAAAGTCAGCCATCCACTTACCACTTAGTATGTCATCAAACAAACCAATGCAGTAGGACAGAATGTGTGGAAATTCTTCAGGCACTAAACAACAGTAAAGGTTGCATGTATCCATCTACAGATGGCAGACAAAAAACCAAGCCAGACCCACTGGAACATGCCTGTGATCCCAGCCACTTGGGAGGCTGAGGCAGGAGGATTATGAGGCGTATAAGCCCAGCCTGGGCAACTGAGCAAAACCTCATCTCAAAAAAAAAAAAAGGGCTGCGGTGTAGCTTAGTGGCACAGAACCTGCAAGGCCCCAGGTGTGGCCCCAGCACGGTAGGACACAGGGATGCTAGTCACTCTTCCCCTGGAAGAGGAGCAGATGAAGGCAGGGCTGAAACCGCGTTTGCCTGCTTTCGTTTGTATATTACAAAACTGATTAAATACATTCCGCTAAATCTGAGTGGTCAGGATTCCATTGGTATCTTTTAAAAATTGTAAGGAGGAACCAGAGTGTCAGATGCTCTCGTTAGCGCTCCAGTGACTCCAGCAGACTGTGGGGCCGCGCAGATCGCAGAGCCCGCGGGGGTCTGCTGTGTGGGCAGAGGCAGGGATGGCGCCTGGAGACTAGATGAGACTTTACAGATGAGAAAGCTGCAGTCAACATCCGACATCGCTCAGCCGCCCAGGAGGCCATGGGTCCCCGGCCACACAGGCTGCTTCACCCCTGAGGCGAAACAGCGCGAGGGAAACTTCCCCAAGCGGCGCACGGCTACGTTTGCGCACGTTCAGGAACCCTGAAGAGAGACGATTCGCAGGAGAAAAGCGCTCAGAAAGCGGTACAGTCAGAGACACGACCAAAGAAGTAACTTAGAGATAGATGGTGGAACTTATTGAATGGCGATCGCTTGGGACTGCCTGTGTCCTCCTGCAACAGAAAGGCACTGCCGATATTTACGCCACGGAATGACAGGAGCAAAGCACTGTTTTAGGAAGTTCACCCCAAGGTCTAGGAGGGCTTGGTCACCCACAAGAATGGGCGGGGACTCGAGGGAGGGACGAGGCTTGAAGGGTAAATTTAGATCTGGAAACGTGGAACCCAGGAGGACCGAGGGCACGACGGAGGGGGAAGGGCAGATACTAAAAAACTAAGTTAATAATTCCATCAGTCGTTTTTTTCAGAGGAGATGCCTCTGCCTTGCCTCAAAGAGAAGGGGGGGCTGGCTAAAGCAAGGAGGGCGGACCCGAGTCCGTCTGCCCTCACTTCAGGATGGCGCTCGGACACCAGGATGTCCGCAGGAGCCGCGCGGGGACAGCTGGGGGAGGAGGGCCAGGGCCACTCCTGGGAAGACACCTGGGCTGAGCCTTGTGCTCCTTCTGCCCAGGGGAGGGGACAGAGACAAAAAGCCGAGTCAGTGGGGCATCTGGGAAGAGTGAGAAGATTGCAAGTCAGTGCCGGTGGTCACTGCGCAAAACTCATAACCTAGCAGCTATCTGGGTTTGAAGATCAAGATGTCCCAGGTGGCCAGGGCAACGTCAGCAGAGGGCAGAGGGCCGGGTGGGTGTGCCCGCCCACCAGGGCTCAGCTCGCAGAGGAACCACTCTCACCTGTGGCGTTTGGCCCCTGGGCTCTGTCAGGGTGGCCCAGCCGTGGAGCGGGCCGTCCGGGAGGCTGGCCAGCTGCCTCCCTAAAGCCTCACAAAAGCAAGCCTTTGAAATGCAGAACATAGAATTAAAATGTGCCACATGTCGCTTTATGTTCTATAATGTATTTTCTCTAAATCTGCCTGACTTTTATGGCAATAAGATCATTTTGGCATGGTATGCATCTTATGTAAATGAAAATATGAGCCAAAAAAAATGGCATTTTAGAAGCTTTAAGCCAGACAAAGGCTCAAGGTTGCCTTGTTTGAACAGTCACGCTTTTTAACTTTCCACGGTAAGGCAGCTCGGTTCTCAGGGCGTCTTGTGCAATGGCACCCACCTCTTTTGGAAAAGACAGGACAGGAAATAGAGAAGGGGGGGGGGGACCAGGCCGGCAGCGTGCGGGGTAAGACGTCGGGTGGTGAGGGACCCGATGGCAAGAGAGACCCACAGTGACGGGAAGTCTGAGACGAAGTGCGAGGAGGAGCCGGGTGTGGCGGCACGCATCCGTCATCCCAGCTCAGGAGGCTGAGGCAGGAGGACCGCCACAGGTTCCAAGCCAGCCTCGGAGACACAGTGAGTTCAAGGTCAGCCCGAACCATACATTGAGACCTTATCTCAAAAAACAGAAAAAAAAGGAGAAAACAAAGTAAAAGATATATGACATAAAGAGGGACACAGAGAGACAGCTTGAGATGGAAGGACACGAGGAAGGAAAGGTGTGCCAGGTGACAAACATGGACTAAAGGAGCCGAGAGGCTCGGTCCCCTCTTCCCGCTTCCCCACCCCCCACAGCTAAGGCAGCCAGGTGTGTCACCTCTGGCGAACAGCAACGGCAGACGAAAGACCTAAGCAAACTGGTGATGTTTAGTTCATTTCCTCTGCTATTAAAAAAAAAAATCTGAGGTTGGGTACTTATACTTGAAAAAAAAATCTATACTTATTTAGTTCACAGTTTTGAAGGTTGAAAATCCAAGATTGGGTACCCCCTAATCCATGCATTTGGGCTCCAGTTAGGCATCCTGGGCCAGAACTGAGCTGACAGAGACGCAGAGAGGACGGGCTGTGTGCAGAAAGGGCAAGGCCGTGAACCGCTCTCACTCTGAACAGCCCAGGCCAGGGAGCCTTTGCTGCAGGGCCAGCACCGCCCCTGCCAAGACAATGTCCCCAGGGACTGAGGGCCACTCGTGGGGCCGCCTGGTGAAGCTTTTTCAAATCAAGAGTTCCAACATCTAGCTGCTACAGTAGTCCCACCCCCAAGGGACCGTTGGAGGACAGATGGCACCCAACTTCAAGACTTCCCCACAAGGCAGCAAAAATCAAGGCAGAGAGGTACAGAGAAGGGATCGATGCATAGAGCCATAGGACAGAGCCCAGAAACAAATCACATCAAAACAGTTGGGTGGCCTTTGGAAAAAGAGCTCAGGCAGGTCAAGGGAAACGTGACAGCCTTCTCAACTAACGGTGCTAGAATAAGTGGATGGCCACTGACACACACACGCACCTCATGCCCTTCACCATAATTACTCAAAATGGATCACAGCCCCAAACATAAAGCATAAACTTCTAGAAAACACAGAAGAAAATCTAGATGACACCCAAGAATGATTCATGAGAGAAAGATTCAGACATTAGACTCCATTTAAAATTCTTTTTGGCAAAATGCATTGTTAAAAGAATAATAAGACAGGGGCCAGGGATTTAGCTCGGTGGTTCCAGCACTTGCCTTGCAAGCACAAGGTCCTGGGTTTGATCTCTGATAACCACATACAGCAATGCCACTCATGCCCACCAGCAATCTGTACCATATACCACAGTGCCAGGCATAGTGGCTCACGCCTGTAAGCCCAGCACTCAGGAGGCAAAGGCAGGGAGGATTGCTGTGAGTTCAAGGCTCGTCTGGGCTATGTAGTGAGCTCAGGGCCAGCCTAAACTACAAAGCGAGACTCTGTCTCACAAAAAAGAATAAAAAGACAAATCACGGGCCAGGAGAAATTTTACAAAACACATATCTGACGAAGGGCTTACATCCAACATATACAGAGAGCCTTTAAAATCCAGTAGGAAGAAAACAGCCTAATTTAAAAAAGAACAGCAGATACCTCCCTGAAGGGGATACCATGATAGCAAACAAGCACAGGAAAACGTGCTCACCACTGTGGATTACTAAGAGGCTGCAAAATGAAACAACAGTAGACACTACTGCACACCGGCAGAGGGGCCAGTCCTGTTCCGAGCACAAGCGCTACCAGTGGAAGGCTGCAGAGCCTCACTCACTGCTGGGGGGAGGGCAGAATGATCTGGCCACCAGGAAGACAATGTGGCAGCCTTTTAAATCTTTTTTTATACTGATTTCTTTTCATCCTGGGAATTGAACCCAGGGACCACTGGGTTACATGCCAAGTAATCTCTTTTCGACTTCATTTTAAAAATTCTGAAACAGTATCTTCTTAAAGGTATCCCTAGTCTTAACATACGGTCCAGCAGTCACCCTCCTTGATATTTATCCAAATAAACTGAAAACATCCTCACAAAGACCTAAACAAAGATGTTTAACACAGCTCCATTCATAACTGCCCTAACCGGAAGTGACCAAGATGCCTTTCAAATAAGTACATGGGCCAGAAAATTGTGGTATATCAAATCAGGAGATTGCTCAGTGAGCAAAAGGAATGAGCCAGGTAGCCACAGGAAGCCCCGGAGGAGCCCTCAGGGAAGACTGCTAAGTGGAAGAAGCCCGTCTGAGAAGGCTCCACATGGTATGGTTCCAACTCTCCAGCCTCCTGGCAAAGGCTGAACCACGAAGACAGGAGAGGTGGGTGGTTAGCAGGGGACTGAGGGGAAAGGGAGGGGAGGGGAAGCCCCCTGTTTAGGGCAGGGAAGGGCTCTGTCTGATACTGCAATGGGGGACGCACAGCATTATCATCAAAACCCGCAGAGCGGACGACGCCAAGAGTCTGGGCTTTGTCGATAGCAATGGGTTGAAATGCGTTCATGAGTTCTGACAGTGCCAGTGCACAGGGGAACCCGCAAGGGTGGCAGAGTGAGGCATGTCGTAGTTCTGCTCCGGTCTCTGTATACTGGAAACTTGTCGGCGACTGTTCGCGGTGTAGGGCCTGGGATCGCCGAAGACAGGAATGAATGGAGTTGGTATGGACAGACAACACACGAACACAAGAGAGGTTGTGATGTTGTTGTAAATTTATTAGGCCTTTTGTGTTTTTTTTTATATATGATTTTTTGGCTTTGTAAAATAAGGGTGATTGTTATAGGTTAACAAAAGTTTAAGGAAAAAACAAGAATAGAAACAGAGCAGTGATCAATCATTTTGACATTGTGTAAGGTTGTGTGAGACAGTGATGATTTTTTTATGACTACAAAAATCTTTGTAGATCAGTGTGTTTTGTACACAACCTTTTTAAGGAAATGGATCTTTGTTATTTTTTTAATCTTGTTTTTATAGATTTTATATGAACATTAATTTATTTTTTTGTACTTGTTGATGTATTTTTGTCAGGTGGCCATGTTATTTTTATTTTAGTTGAAACTATTATGTCTAATAAGGTGTTTTTTGTTTATGTTATTTTTGTTTGGTGAGAAAGCACAGAACAGTTTATAGGGAAAAACAGAATAGTTTAGAAGGGAGAAAGCGGCTTGTTTTTACATACTATTGGGCTAACTGCGCGCCTCCTGGCGAAGCATACTCAACTCAGGCTCTAGGCCCGGGGAGCCTCAAGCCTCAAGCACAGGGGTCTTCCGCCCGGGACCCCAGTCCCTATTTTGTCACGCCTTATTTGGCGGGGGCGTGGCAGAAACTGCTCCCAACATGTCTATCAACTTCATGAAAAGTAAAACTACTCATCGGAAGAAAAGAGGGAACTGAAATAATACACAGATGTCATCTTGAGAGACGGACAACAAGCATTGCTAACAGTTAGGGATAGTTCTTTCCAGTCTTTTAAAAAAAATGTCTATGTCATTTAAAAAAAAAAATAGTTGAAATCATTCCGCTAACTCCATTCTGAAGGTTTGCAGTCTAGTTTCAGTTTGGGTTTTTAACCACGAAGAAAATAGCCCATGTGAAACTCAGTAATACCAAAAACAGATTCCATTTGCCATGGAAAGAATTGAAAGTAAATTTCAGTCCACACTACACCCTGCTAAGGCACTGACCAGGGGAAGGAGAAATACTTAGAGTAACTTAGAAGAGCAGCCAAGAAAACTCTGAATGAGATGGAGGAAAACACATCAGTCTAGGAAGATTTCGAGTCAGCCAGAACTCCCTACAGTTAGGTAATCACACTCTCCCAGCGCGGTGTGGGTGGAGAGTGAGCTTGAGCCGGGACTGCAGAGGCCCCTCCTGCTCATCCACAGTCTGGCAGGCAAGGCCAGGAAGTCTCCCTTAGCCTGGGGCCACCTCTGCAGTGGTCGAGGCCAGAAAAAAGGTCATTCCATCCCCAAGTGCCGTGGCCCTCCTGGGGACCCCCCCTTTTTTTTTTTTTTTAAGGTTTTTTGAGACAGAGTCTCACTTTGTGGTTCAGGCTGGCCCTGAGCTCAGTCTCCAACTCACATCACAGCAATCCTCCTGCCTCTGCCTCCCGAGTGCTGGGATTACAGGCGTGAGCCACCACGCCCGGCACTGGTATGTTGCCGCTGGGGTGAGTCTCCACACCCAGTATTGTTATGTGGTTACCGGGGATTGAACCCAGGTCCTTGCGCTTGCAAGACAGGCGCCGGAACCACTGAGCTATATCCCCAGCCCCCTGGGGGCCCCTTCTCTACAGCAGTTGACTCTTCGGTGCCAGAGATGGGGCAGGCTGGGGATCCCAGCAGAGGCCCAGGATGCCAGGGGGCAGGGGACAGTAAGGGAATTTAGCAGAGTGACCATTTTCGAATTGGAGACCCGTTACGATGAAACAACAAGGCCAGATCAGCGTGTACCGAATTCTGACTTCCACAGCGTCGACACTGTTGTACGGGACAAACCTGTTCAGAGCGCTTATGGGGCACGAGGCAGCCTCAAAGGGGACAGGCATTTCCACAGTAGAGAGACACTAGGTTGTGTGAAAACGGACCTACTTCCCACCTCACATGCAGCGTCAAATAGATCTGGACTCAGCCCCATGGATTACCACGATTATATCACTCTTGAGCCTCGGTTTTCTCATCTGTAAATGGGCATGACTGCTCTTACCTTGAAGGTTAACTGAGCTGAGTGATGAAAATGCTAATCACAAGGCCTGGCACGCAGCAAGCAGCCAGTCCAGTGCAGCCACCATCACCCTCAACCATCACCACCCCAGGCACCGACTGTGCGCAAGCTTTATTTTCTTTAAACGTCGTTAGTGGCCTCAACTTCCTTCCCCATGTTCCAGTGCTGCTGCCCAGGCACTAAGGCCGTAGAGAGACAGAGGCCCTGCGGGGTGAGCTCTTGGGAGCTACCTTTCACCTACAGTGCCTCGGAAATAGCTCTGAACCCTGGAGAGAAACAGAGGTGGCCCTGAGGGCAAAGCAGCGGCAAGGAAAAGGGCACAAGCACACGGGCACTCGGTGGATGCTTTTTGCCCAGACTGTAAGGGTTTAGAACCACCGGTGCCAAGAGCCCCCAAGAATGAGGAACACCAGGCACCAGAGTAAACAATGATGGGTGAATTACAAAGATGTGACCCCTTCTTCCGAAGAGTGCACTACAACACCGAGCTGTTTTCTCTCAGGTACAGGATTTACAGAAAACGATAAATAAATCCATATCTAACTCCATCTCTCAGGAAGGACAGTTGGTAATGTTTATTATATTGATATCAAATCTTTCAAAACAACCCTAAAAGAAGACAAATAAAGTTATTCTTCTCTACCCCATAGTTGTTTCTTGCTTAGCTTCTCAACAGCTGTTATGAATTTCATTTTTATCCATTTACTTTAGTTTTTTTCCTGCTAAATTTTCTGGGTTTTGTTTTGACAAGACAGAAATGGAAAATGTGCACAGTGAAAATGTGGGTGAGGAGCATGTGAGCCCCGAAAGCTTCGCCAACCCCAGGCAGGTGTGGCTGGTTAGGAAGCTCAGCCCGCAGATCTGCACCTATAGACACCGACCACGCTATGCAGACCTTTGGGCCTCAAGCTGTATCTGAGCTCCAGAGGGCTTACCTGGGTCCAGGTGGGTGAAAGAGCCCACCACAAAGTCCAGCGTGGACACTGCCAGGAGGAACAGCAGCAGCAGCTGGAGGCGGATTATCCACTTGACACCGGCAAGGTTAATGCCCAGCAAGGCCAGAAGCACTGCGACGGAGATTCCTCGTACCGCCCAGATGTTCCCAAAGCCCAGCAAGTCGGAGATGGATTCGGCAAAGCCGGTGATGTACATGGCACCTGCAACACACTGCCCGGCAACTCCGGGTCAGAAGGGCCAGCGAGACAGACACCACGAGCCCGCAGAACCCGGGACGCGCACTGAGCTGCCTCTGCTCCAGCAGACGCATGCACAGCACTGGGCTGCAGGCAGGGTTGAACCAGCCCTTCCCACCCAGCCAGCCTAGGCGGCACTTCAGGTTGCGAGGGAGGGAGACTGCGCTCTGGCCTCAAGCTGAGCGTGACAGCCAGTGCACCCCAACGCGGAAGTGATGGAGGAAGGGGATGAGGCAAAGCGTTTCTCTTGCTATTCATGAACAAAATCTAGAACAAAGAACAGGCAGGAGGCCACATCTTCAGAGCCGCAGAAGGGCCCTCGGGCAAGCCGCTTTTGTCTCCATTTCTTTGTGGGTAGGCATTATTTTTTTAAATTATCCTTGGAAATAGAAAAAGAGCAGCACTTCCTCTCAGCATCGTCCGTGACAAAAACTAAAGCAGGACTATCTAGGTGAACGCACTCGGAGGTGGTCACCACTTGCTATTGCTATTGATGAACTGTGTCGAACATCCCAGTCAGTAAGTTATGCAAGTAACTTCTGTCCAGCGCTGTCCAGTCCGACATTAGCTAGCTCTGTATCTAACCCAGTGAATTTATATTTATTTATCAAGGTGGCTGGCCCTGAATTGGCAGTTGGGTCTCCATTCCTCTCGTGTCCATACCTAGCTTCCCACCACTCTGTCACACCTCACTGGCTTCTTCAGTACTTCATGAGCTGAACAGGATCTTTTTTAATTTTTAAAACAAGGTCTCACTTTGTAGTTCAGGCTGGCCCTGAGCTCAGCCTCCAACTCACATCACAGCAATCCTCCTGCCTCTGCCTCCCGAGTGCTGGGATTACAGGCGTGAGCCACCAGGCCCGGCACTGTGGTATGTGGTACTGGTTGTTGGTGGTCATGATTCTCCACGCCCAGTATTGTATGTGGTTATCAGGGATTGAACCTGGGCCCTTGTGCTTGCAAGACAGGCGCCGGAACTACCGAGCTAAAACCCCGGCCCTAGGATCTTTGGCACATATTTATTTTACATTTGCCTGAGAGTTGTGATTTGATTTTATTCTTTGGGAATACTTGAAAGGTCAATTTCAAATAAATAGTTTAAGTAATACCAGCTTCACCTACATAACCCTCAGCCCTCTCCTTCCTCCTTGGATTGTCCCTCACGGACTCCAGGACACACTGGTCACTATTGCCCTGTGGTCACTCTGCTCTTGCTCCTCTCCCAGGGAACAAGTTTGATTAGGACTGCAGGTGAGTTCCTTATTGTCCAAGAAACTTTTCTTCATCCCCAGTTTTTGAATAAATATTTTGCATACTGCTGGCACGATACAGTTGTCTATAGTCTTATTATTTCATGTACCTAAGTTCGTTGCCCAAACTACAAGCAAGAATGTGCTCAATACTTTTGAAATGCATCTGTAAGCCAATCGTATCCCTTACAGCACCCTGATAGTTGCTGAGGACACTGCAAGCATTCTGTGAACACAGGGCCCCCCGGGCACCTCAGGGTCTGGGCACCACAGTCCCCACCCTCCTGTGAAGGCCGAGGGTGAGGTGACACTGGTTCTGTACCAGAGAAGAGCATGTGGACAAGGCTCCACTTTTGATGTAACTGAGCACAAAACACCATGCTTCCCCCAAATAAGACCTGACTGAAAACTAGAGACCAGAAGTGCCAACCAGGCAGCTCGCCTTACCTGCCTCCCACGCTGGCCACTGCCGTGGTAGCCACCAGCTAGGGTTTATTTTATTTTACTTTATTTTTTGAGACAGGGTCTTGCTTTATAGTTCAGGCTGACCCTGTGCTCAGCCTCCAACTCACATCACAGCAATCCTCCTGCTGCTGCCCACCTAGTGCTGGGATTACAGGTGTGAGCCACCACGCCTGGCATTGTAGTACGTGGTACTGGTTGCTGCTGGGCATGAGTCTCCACGCCCAGTATTGTATGTGGTTACTGGGGGAATTGAACCCTGGTCCTTGTGCTTGCAAGACAGGCGCCGGAACCACTGAGCTAAATCCCCGGCCCCTAATTATAGATTTTTTATGACTAATTTTTAGATTATGTCAGTATCTAGTTCATCTTTGATGTTATTATTGTTAGTGATTTTGTTGCTTTTGCCAATGAGACACAGTTATTATTATTAATTGGTTTTCAAAGGCATAATAAACCTGTTTACAGAAATAATAGCAGAAAACTATGGGGAAACAATTTAATATATGGATAACTGGGACATACAGAACCCTAAACAGCCACAATCCCCCCCCAAAAGAACCTCTCTACAACATGTTACAGTCACAATCCCAGAAGATCAACAAAAGGACACACTCTTAAAAAAGAAGAGCAATGAACTAGAGAAAAGCAACAAATCGCCTATAAAAGTAAACTCAGAATCACAGCAGACTCCTCAACACAAACCTCAAAGGCCAGAAGAGCCTGGAGTAAAGTATTTCAAGCCCTAAAAGGAGACATCTTCCAACCCAGAGTGATATATCCTGCAAAACTATTTTTCAAAACTGATGGGGGAAATAAAGTATTTCCATGACAAAGAGCACCTAAAGAAATTCATGATCATCAAACTAGCATTCCAAAAAATCCTCAAAGGTTTTCTAGAAAGAGACAGTGAAGCCACCCATGACAAAAAGTCAAATATAATGAGTATAGCAGGTGAGCAGTTAAGTAGACAAAGGGTAAATGGGAACTCGGCAATAGAAATGTAACATAATGACAGTAATAAATCAGTACCTTTCAGTAATAACTCTCAATGTAAAGGGTCTCAGTTTCCCAATCACATGAGACAGACTGGTAGAATTATGGGTCAAAAAATAAAATTTAAATGTATGCTATATACAAGAAACACATGTAACCTACAAAGAGATTTATAGACCATAAATCAAAGGATAGAAAACAATAGTCTATGGAAGAGGAATCCAACCACAAGCAGGAGTAGCTATCCCATTTTCAGACAAAGTGAACTTCAAGGCAAAACTGATCAAAAGAGGCAAAGAGAGTCACTACCTATTGGTTAAGGAAAAGGAAAACAATTATAGACAGTGAAAAACAATAGTTATGTATGCACTGAACACCAGTGCACCAACCATATAAAACAAACACTACTGGCCATAAAAGGTCAGATAAACATCACCACAGCTACAGAGGGGAAGGACAATAAGCTAATCACACAATAAAAAATCACAAAGAAACATCAGCGTTGAAGCAAGCCTTTGAACAAATGCACTTAATAGACACCTACAGAGTTCCACCCAACAACACAATATAAGTTCTTCTCAATAGCACATAAACTTTCTCCAAAAATATATCACATAATAGCAAATGAAACATGCTTAAGTAAATGTAAGAAAACTGAAATTATCCCATACATATTATTAGATCATAGAGCAGTGAAACTAGAAATGAATGGCAAAAGAAATCATACAAGTTATGCAAAGACAAGAAAACTGAGCAACACAATCTTAAATAATCAATTCATCATACACAAAATCAAGGAAAAAATTAGATAGGACCTAGAATCAAACAATAATGTCGGCACCGCATACCAGGACTTATGTGACATAATGAAAGCAGTCCCACAAGGGCAGTTTGCACCTGACTGCCCACAGCAGAAAAATAGAGGGAGCCCAGAAAGGGACCAGGGGCGTACCTCAAGGTGTAGACAAACAAGAACAATTCAAATCCCAAGCTAGTACATGGAAGGAAATTAGGAACGTCAGAGGAAGAATTAATGAAACAGAATAAAAAACAGAAACAGAGTCAATGAGTTGAAGAGCTTCTTCTTTGAAAGAATAAATAAGAGACAGACCTTCAGCCGATCTTACCAAAAGGTGAGAGAAAAGAGCCAAATCAATGCAATTAAAAATGAAAAAAAGTGAAATATAATGGATACCACTGAAATCTAAAGGATAATAGCAACTACTTCTAAAACCTGTATTTCAATAAACTGGAGAATGCAGAAGAAATAGACAGTTTCCTACTTTTATAGGCATTACCTAAACTGAACCAAGAAGATACAAAGACCTAGAATAATATAACAGGCAATGAAATTGCGGGAGAGACCAAAAAAAGTCTACAAACTAAGAGTCCGTCATCCAGTAGATTCACCACTGAGTTCTACAGGAACGTTAGAGAAGACCTAATGCCAGTGCTCCTCAAACTCCTTAATGAGGAGAAAGCAGTACTCCTAGAGTCATCCTTAGAAGCCAGCATGGCCCTGATTCCAAAAGAACGACATGCCAACCTCGTTAGTGAATCTTAGATCTTCAACAAGATACTGGCAAGCAGAATGCAACAAATCATAAAAAAAAAGAAATCATATGGGGCCAGGGATTTAGCTCAGTGGTTCCAGTGCCTGTCTTGCAAGTGCAAGGGGCTGGATTCGATCCCTGGTAACCATATACAATAATGTCAGGAACAGAGACTCATGCCCACCAGCAATCAGAACCACAGACCACAGTGCTGGGCGTGGTGGCTCACGCCTGTATTTCCAGCACTTGGGAGACAGAGGCAGGAGGATTGCTGTGAGTTCAAGGCTGAGCTCAGATCCAGCCTGAACTACAAAAGTGAGACCTTGTCTCAAAAAAAAAAAAAAAAATCATACCTCTTCACCAAGTAGACTTTACCCCAAGGGTGCATAAGTAGTTCAACATACACAAATCAACAAATGTAATACACCACATAAACAGAAACAAGGACAAAACTCACAATCATCTTCATAAATGCAGAAAAAGTCTTTAACAACAAAAAAGAAAAAGCCTTTGACAAAACCCAGTGTTCTTTCATGATAAAAACCCTGAAGAATATAAGTACAGAAGCACCTTTTTGCAAGCTGATAAAAGCCACTTCTGACAAGCCTACTACCAACATCATATTAAATGGGGAAATACTGAAAGTTTTCCTTCTAAAACCAAGATAAGGAAAGAATGTCCACTGTCACCACCCTTGTTCAGTATAATACTTGAAACATGAGCCAGAGCAGTTGGGCAAGAAAAAGAAATAAAAGTGATAACATAGGAAAAGAAGAAGCCAAATTATCATTATTTGCACATGAATGATCCTTTCCATAGAAGATCCAAAAATTCCACTAAAAGACTCCAGGAATTAATAAGCAAATTCAGCAGTGTAGTGCACTACAAAAGCAACACACAAAAATCAAAAGCATTTCTTTGCACCAATTAAGAACTCACTGAGAAAGAAATTAGGAAAATAATACCATTCATATTAGCGCCAAGAAAAATTAAATATTTAGGAATTAACCTAACTGAGGAGTGAAAGACCTCTACAGTGAAAACTATAATACTCTCAAAAGGTAGATTGAAAAGGAAATCCAAAAAATGGAAAGAGATGGGCTGAGGATTTAGCTCAGTGGTTCTGGCATCTGCTTAGCAAGTGTAAGGCCCTGAGTTGAATCCTCTGTAACCACATACAACATCAATGCCGGGCGTGGTGACTCTCACCCACCCGCAATCAGTACCACACACCACAAAGCTGGGTGTGGTGGCTCACGCCTGCCATCCCAGCACTCAGGAGGCAGAGGCAGCAGGACTGCTGTGAGTTCAAGGCTCGTCTGGGCTACATAGTGAGCTCAGGACCAGCCTGAACCACAAAGAGAGACCCTGTCTCAAAAAAAAAAAAAAAAAAGAGGGCCGGGGATTTAGCTCAGCGGTTCCAGCGCCTGTCTTACAAGTGCAAGGACCGGGTTCAAGCCCCGGTAACCACATAACAATACTGGGTGTGGAGACCCACCCCAGCAGCAACCAGTACCACATACCACAGTGCCGGGCGTGGTGGCTCACGCCTGTAATCCCAGCACTCGGGAGGCAGAGGCAGGAGGATTGCTGTGATGTGAGTTGGAGACTGAGCTCAGGGCCAGCCTGAACCACAAAGCGAGACCCTGTCTCCAAAAACCTAAAAAAAAAAAAAAAAAGAAAGAACGAAACAAAGAAAGAGATTGCCTGTTCCCAGTTAGGCAGGAACAATACAGTTCAAATGGCCATATATCCAAAACTGACATACAAGTTTGGTGCAGTCCTAACCAAAATCCAACAGCATTCCTCACAGAAGCAGAGAGAACAATCCTAAAACTCACACGGAACCAGAAGAGACTCAGCATAGCAAAAGCAATGCTGGTAACAAGAGTGAAAAATGAGAGACATCACAGTCTTGGACTTCAAGTTATCCTTCAAAAGTGCAGAGCCAAAAACAGCATGGTACTGGCACAAAAACCGACCCGTAGCCCACAGAGCAGAGGAGAGGGTGAAGAAATAA
>PVIR01031619.1:0-19111 GCA_004026965.1 Petromus typicus
CTGCAAATAAAATTGCCACTCCTGCTTTCTTGCTGTTTCCAGTCGCATGGAGTATTGTTTTCCATCCCTTTACTTTTAGTCCATGGGTTTCTTTCTGAATTAGGTGTTTTTCTTGTATACAGCAGATTGTAGGATCTTGTTTTTTGATCAACTCTGCCAGTCTGTATCTCTTAATTGACACGTTGAGTCCATTGACATTAATGGTTATGACTGATATAGGTAAATTTAGTGCTGCCATGTTTTCCTGTTCTTGGCTCTGTTATTCTACTTCTGCCCTTTCCTCATCAGTTTCTTGTTTGGTCCCATGGGTTGATTCAGTCAGGTCTCATGGATTTGTAACTTTCCTTATTTTTCTCCAAGATATTCTTTAAAATATTTTGGAGCACAGGTTTCATATTTGTGAAGTTTTTCAGGTGTTCTTTGTCATGAAAATATCTTATTTCCCCATCAATTTTGAAGGATAGTTTTGCAGGATACATTAGTCTGGGTTGAAAGTTGTTTTTTTTACGGCTTGGAAGACTTCACTCCAGGCTCTTCTTGCATTGAGTGTTGCATTGGAGTTGAGAAGTCCGCTGTGATCCTGACGGGCTTCCCTTGGAATGTAACTGTTTTCTTTTCTCTGGCTGCTTTCAGTATTTCATTCCTTTTTTTGGATATCTGGGACTTTTATGATGATATGCCTAGGTGTAGATTTTTTTCATGTCACAGGCATGTGGCGTTCTGCATGCTGCATATATTTGTATGTCCAATTCTTTACCTTTTTCTGTGAAGTTTTCTATCATTATCTCTGTGAATAGCTTTTTGATGTCTTTAGCATTGTCTCCTGCTTCCTCAGTGACTCAAATCAATCTTATGTTATTCTTCTTTGAATCATTTAGGAGCTGTTGGATTGACTTTTCATTATCGCTTGCTTTTTTCCATAGATTATGCCTTTCCAGTTCATTGGTTGAGATCCTGTCTTCTAGGTCTGAAGTTCGGTCTTCTGCCAAATTCATTCTATTGTGCAAACTTTCATTTCTGTCTTGATTTCCTGGGCTTCTGCTTGTAGGTGTTTAAAAGGTTCCATTGCTTTTGCTATCTTGGATTCTATCAACGCCATGATTTCCTCTTTAGCTTTATTAATCATCATGTTGACAGTGTCCAATATCTCTGCTTTCATCTTCGAGATCAGTTCTGATTTCCATTTTACTAGATCTGCTTTGGTTACCGCTTCCGAGGACCCTGGAAACTGGGCTTCAAGTTTATCTATTTCCCTTCCCCCGTGTTACCTTGAGGTGAGGATCTTCATATCTGAGATTTTGAGTGTTTCCTCATCTCTGAGTTTTTGTCCTTGCTGTTGTTTTTGTCTTTGTACCTGCCCTGTTTTTTGGCGATGTTTGTTGCAAGTCTCTTTCCCCCAATAGTTAGGAACCTTAAAATATCAGTGTTTCCTGGGTTGTTCTTTACCGTCTGTATTGGGACCTAGAGAAAAACCTCTCATTCTGACACACCATATGAGGCACTCAGTCAATACAGTTAGAACATCTTTTCCCATCTGCTTTAGAGGCAGGAAGGCTCTGGCTCCTACACTGCTACAATGGTGCTGCCTGAGGTTCCAATGGGCCTGCCTGCTTACCAATAGAGTCTTTAGGCTCACTTCCGCACTCAGCCTGGAGGCCAGTAGACTGTAGGCCCTGTGAAGTTGCAATGGTACTGTCTGATATTCTAACAGGCCCACCTACTCACCAATACAAGGACACTGGATGTACTTCTGCAGTTGAGGTGGAGAAAGTCAGACTCTAACCTGCTAAACTCAATCCCTGAGTGCTCTCCTGGCGTGGGACTGGAGGGCTGCAAGCTCCAACTCTGGCGCAGATTCAGTGGTGCACTTGCGGGTTCCAAAACCACCCACTGCTAAACTCAGTCCCTGGGTGCTCTTCTGGTTTGGGCCTGGAGGCCAATAAGTTCCAACCCTGGGGCAGATTCAGTGGCGCAATTGCCAGTTCCAAAGCTTCCCACTGCTAAACTCAGTACCTGGGTGCTTTCCCAGCGTGGGCCTGGAGGTCAGTAAGTTCCAATCCCGGCGCAAATTCGATGACACAGTCACTGTTTCCAAAGCCGCCTGCTGCTAAACTCAGTCCCTAGTTGCTTTTCTGATGTGGGCCTGGAGGCCAGTAAGTTCTAACCCCGGTGTAGATTCAGTGGCACACTCGCAGGTTCCAAAGCTGTCCACTGCTAAACTCAGTCCCCGGGCGCTCTTCCAGCCCAGTCTGTATTTTTATTCCTGAGAATTTTACCTGACTGGCAAGAATGGATGATTCATCCCATCCAGAAAAATCTGCCATTTTGAACCAAAAAGGTGTCCCTCACTCCCTGTCTAAGCAATTTCATCCTAAAGCTTAGTGTGGAGTCTATGCTTGAACCTATCTAGGACCAAGCATGCAGTCTATGGGCTGTGAAAACTATGTAAGGAAAAGACGACTTTTGGAAAAAGTAAATGAAAAAGTGTTACAGTTAATTGGCTTAGATGCCAACACAAATTTTACAACTGAATGTTTAGTGATATGAAAGTTCTGACAAATCATACTATGCAAAAATATACAATTATACAATGCAAAATGCAAATTTGGTCTCTCCATTTTCTGGTGACTGTAGTGAACCTGAGGCTGTCTGCATGGTATTTATCATCTGAGCTATGAAGAGTAGCAGCCCTTCAGTAGAAACCCCTGAGCTTCACCCAGTGTTTCCTCAGAATTATTAATTGGTCTAGGTTTGGCATGCCAGTAAAGTTCACATGAAACTTAACAAGAGTTAGCTAAAAACTTGGCACTTGTCCTTGGAAAAAATTTCATCTTGAGTCTGCATAAAGGTCTCTGAACCTCAGGAAACCTCTCAGTGACCCTTCCTGCAGTGTGGTGGTTTCTAGTGATATCTGAAACCAAGAATGTTTTGGGAAGGGTTTGAGTTTTATTTGGAAAACCATATCGAATCCTAGACACTCCCTAATTAATTAGAAGACTGGTCCTCCCTGGGTCCTCATAGGCCAATTGCTAGGTGTAAAATCTGTGACTTTTACTACAGAGTAAAATTATACCTCTTAATTGGTCATTTAAAAATGCCTTAGATAGATTTTTAAGTGTTCTTTCTATGTGTAACCTATTCTATCATCACTGCCAGCTCAAACAATCATATGTTATTTTCTACTCTTTTAAGCTATGGGATGGTTTCTGATTGAGTTGATTATTATAGCATGAATATTTTACTGCACATCCTAAAACTGTTCCGTGCTCACGTTTTTGACCATGTGAGGCCAGGAAAGTCCTCCAGGTCATCACTGACTGGTTTGCAGGGTGTTCAGCAGCCTGGTGCTCCTGGCTCTCAGCCCTTGCCTCACACAGGTGCCCGCAGACCCACACAGCGCACTTCCTGCCTGCATCCAGGAAGCTTCCACACAAGATGGGGGAAATGAGCCAGGCAATATTGGTACTAGAAAACAAAATAACTCACAAAGTGTTAGAATAAATAATATGCAGGGATTATTCTCAAGGAAAGCATGCATTATAAAAAATGATTGAGAGCCTTCTTTGTTTTCATTTTTGAGTCCTTTGGAGGCTATTTTAGCTTAACTGAATTTTAGAATTTTGCTTGTAGTTTTATTGAGACAGAGTTTTGCTGTGTAGTTTAGACTGCCCTTGAGCTTACAGTATAAGCCAGGCTGGTGTTAACCTTGCAGTGATCCTCCTACCTCAACCTCCTGAGTGCCGGGATTACAGTTGTGTGGTCTCATACCCGGCTGCTTGTAATTTTTTATTGCTTTTGTATCTCAGATTCTTAGATAACATGATTAAGGATTCTGTTATTTCAAATGCTCCTAACTCTATTCAGATCTCATTACTTTTTATTGCATTTATTTCTATTTTAGGAACTAGTAAAATCATTTTACAAAAGAGATCAATAAGATGATTAAGTATAATCATTTTTCATATTTTACTTTCATGAGTAATATTTTTTAATCTGTTCATTAATTAGTCACATGGGTCACTGTATCAGAAAATATCTTTAAATTCTATTTACTCTTGTCTGTTTAATGTGCTTTATTTATGAGCTGTCTATTCATAGCTGTCGAGTTTCGTAGAACATAGCTAATTGACATACATAACAATATGGTGGAATAATTTCCTAACAAAGTTATTTCTGAGCTATGTCTTCAGCCCTGTTCCTGGATAAATTATTTTATTATAGAATTTGAGGACATTTGCAGGAATGGAATGCTTGTCTGTTTGAGGAACGTGTAGGAGGAGAATGATATATGAAGAGATCATGTGTAGAAAACAGACAAGGCCTTTAATGCTTTTGATGATAAAGATTCCTGAACAAAGAAGAGATTAGGTCTGTCAAAATGTCAGAGTCAATGACATTAGCATTACGTTTTGCTATGGTAACTATCAACAATGATTTCATTTTAGAATAAATAAGTGTAAATATGTACAATATGCTACCATTAAACTTTGCAAAGATTTTTTTTTTCTTTTCTCATTTTGAGCAGACAAATTTGCTTTATCTTAACCTATACTGTCACTTTTTTTTTCCTTTGAGTATATAAAGGATGGAGGTAGTAGACAGAGATAGTCAAATTTCCAGGAGTATCAGTGCCGCACAAATAGTTTTACTTAAGGCAGAACACGCAAGGCTGGGTCACGCAGTGGGCAGGACTTATAAGAGGCAGAGATTCGAGAAGCTTGACCCAGGAGTACTTTGCTCCATGGATTCTGTGTTTATGGTTGATCTTGAAGCAAGTTACTTATGTGTACATTTTGAACTATAGATGCTTTGGGAAACTTTTCTGCTATGTTTTTATTATTGCTGTTGCTATTTCTTTTTGTCCAGAAGATTTTATGAATGAGAAAAGGCAAAGTGTATATTTCAGTAAGCAAAGAGACTATCTAGAAAACTTCCTTTTAATTCACATAACAGTATCTTGAGACATGTACTGTTCTTATTTCCTTTCCAAATATGAATAAATTGATGCACAAAGAATTAATAGGCAGTTCAAGAAGATGTGATTGGTAAGTTTCAGGATAACAATGCCATTTCAATCTCCAGGATTTCACATAATTGTGGCCTCAAAGAGGCTATGCTCTCTAGCTGAGTCCTTGGGTGAAAAATCAAGTCTAGGGCTGGGGATTTAGCTCAGTGGTTCCAATGCCTGTGTTGGAAGTGCAAGGGCCAGGGTTGGATCCATGGTAACCACATACAACAATTCTGGGCATGGAGACTCATGCCTACCAGCAATCAGAGCCACATACAACAGCGCTGGGAATGGTGGTTCATGCTGTCATCCAACACTCAAGAGGCAGAGGCAGAGGCAGGAGGATTGCTGTGAGTTTAAGGCCGAGCTCAGGGTCAGTCTGAACTACAAAGTGAGACCCTGTCTTAAAAAAAAAAAAATCAAGTCTAGCAAGACACCTTGTACACTTTACATAGATATAATTAGAAATTAGAACAATATTACCCATCTTTAACTGTATAACTGTATATCTTTGCATAAATTACTTAACATTTCTTGGGTCAGCATCTTTGATTAAAAATCATAATTATTTAATGCATGCAAAGGATTTAAGTCTAACATACAGAAATTGCTCAATAAATATTAATTATAATGCTAAAATTTCTTCAGAGAATTTTATTTTGCATTCAGCATGAAGACTGAATAAATTGCATAAATGCAAGTGTCTAGACTTTCATAGTTGAAATATTTCAAGAATAACTTTGTTACATCCTAGATACAATATATGTATGTCTTTTTTTGCTGAATGAGAGAATTCTGTGCTTTCTTTGATAATATCAGATGTCCCTTTCCCATACCACATGCAAGTGGTTGATCTTAAAAGGCCACATCTAGAGGAGTTGTCTATCTCAAAGCTTTAAGAAGGACTGCTTTGCCATACAAGCAAGATAAATTGCTTTCAGTCTGGGCAGCTTGTTATTATCCTGGCATTGCAGGTCTGTGGAGATCTTAATTTCACATACACATTGGGATCCTAAGCACAACTGGGTTTCTTTTAGCTCCTTTCTTGTATGTAACACAAGACCTTGGTAGGAGGAGATAAAGCAGCGAGACCACATGCTGTTGTGAGACAAAGAGCACCATGTAAAAAGATGAGCAGGGTTAGAGAGAGACACACACAAATACAAGTTTGAGTAGCTCCAAATGTGAAGGTAATAGAAATGGAAAATTGTTCTGAGTTCTAGAGATCAAAGTTAAAATTCGCTATCAACAATCTGAAGGAGAGAATGAGAAAAACAGGTAGGGAGACTCAGGCCTCTAGAACCAGGAGACAATTTGATGGGAGGTTGGAGGAATCAAGGTAGAAGAGGGGAGTGATTTTCTTCATTTATTTCTTAGGCTTCTCTTTTTTGTTGGCTGCTGATAGTTTCAAAAAGCAACCCAGCATACACGGCCAGGATCAAAGTAATCAGGAGTGATAAATACTCAATGGGATTTGGTAGAATATGCAACCATTATTCATGTTCTTGCCTCACATCTTTCTATGAAATAATTACTATCTTGTATAGCTGAACTTTAAGAGTTTAGGGACAGATACAAAACTAAGATCAATGGCTTTTTGGTAATAAACTCAGAGATTCCCAAGCTCAGTTCTTTCTATTATAAATCTTGATTTTGATCAATGTTTTTTATTCCATAAGTTTATTGGCACATTTTAGGTAAGCATTATGATCACATGCGTCATCTGGAATTTGTACCTGCACATGATGTATCATGGTTCTAGTTTTATCCCATTTCCCCTTCCTTCCTTTCAATCTTTTCACCTCTCCCTATTTACAAAAGTTTTGTATCCATTTTCCTTCTTTTCTTTTATTTTTTCTGTCTCTAACCCTCCCTCCCCCTTCCCCTCTGAACCTGTTTCACATTATCTATTATACATTCTTTTCTTCCTGTTTCACATTATCTACCATACATTTTTGTTCTTACACTTTCAGTTTCTCACATAAGATAAATGGTTAGATATTTACATGAGTATGTCCATTGTTAAAAATGCTTTTATATGATTGGTCAATATATCACAGTAGAGAGTGGTAGAACACATGATGCAATGCACATAAAGAAGGTTCTATGGTGTTACCTGCACATTAGCAGGCACTGAATGAAAAGGTTATTTTGAATACATGTGATAAAGGATAATGATACTAGAAGTGATGTGGCTGTCTGGGTCAGAGAGATCAAAGTTAAAATAAATTAGCAGCAACTTGGAAGAGAGAAGGAATGTGTTGGAAAGTAAAGAAGAGCTAGAGTTGGAGCAGCTAGAGTTGGAGTGTGTGCATGCTGATGAGTATTTGGAGGCACTGAAATAGCAGGGAGTGGCTTCTTGGTTTAATTGGGGTTTTTGTTGTTGTTGTTGTTGTATTTTATTTTTTGAGACAAGGTTTCACTTTGTAGTTCAGACTGAACCTGAGCTCACTATGTAGCCCAACTGAGCCTTGAACTTACAGCAATTCTCCTGCCTCTGCTTCCCAAGTGCTGGGATTACAGGCATGAACCACCATACCTGGCTCTGTGGCACATGGTAGTGATTGCTGATGGGCGTGAGTCTTCACGGATGGCATTGTTGTCCATGGTCATCTGGGGTCAAACATAGTACCTTGTGCTTGCAAGGAAGGCTCCAGAACCACTGCACTAAGTCCTTGACCCTTGACTTAGTTCTTAAGACCTTTTCTGCTGGCTCCTATTGCTGTTGCCAAGAAGGAGATTTATAGAAATGTAACTAGAAGGGATGCACCCTGACTAGCTGTGTTATCTGAGTAAGTTGTAGATATGATTTTTAAAATTAGAAAGACATTTTTCTTATGAGTTTATGTCCAGAAGCAAAGAGCAAAGGTAAAGCTCCCAAGTAATGAGGGGAAAATAAACAATTAGAAAACAGCGCATATAACACCTCAGCACATGAAGGAAAGAACACAAGGAGGGCAGGACTGTGAATACAAAGCAATACAATGATTGAATCAAACATGTTATGACTCAACGTGGTTAATAAGGTAGGGGGTATATTTTCACAGCGTTACCTCTGAGCACGAAACTTGGCAGCCAGTGAAGAGCATCCAATCCTCCCTGTAGTCTATCTTCTTTCCAACATACAAAGTCAAATAAAAGCTTTCATGCTGCGAGGGAAAATTGTGAGAGGAAAATGTTGGCTGACAGTGCCAGAGGGGCGCAGTCGCTGCTGCTGTGCACATTTCCCAGCTTGGAGCTCAGCTAGGCAGCGGCCAAGTCCAGCTCCAAAGTGCCTCTAAACGCCGCTGGCCCTAGTGGAGGAGGAACTCAGCAGGCTGAAGTAGTCCATGAACTGACTGCCAGCAGGGAATGGGGGACGTGCCAGGCCCTGACGGAATTGCTCCCGTGTGACACATAGCACTGTAATCGCTCCCTCCTTTTACAGAGCACGGGCTGGGACTAGAGAAGCAACCACTGTGAGTCGGTGTCGTGCCAGATAGATGGTTCCTCAGAGAACCGAGCACAGCAGTGGTCCCGGGAGCTGGTCAGCAACGCGCATGCTCCAAGGAGGGTGAGCCTGAAAGGGCTGTCTGGTAACAGAAGAAAGACGAATGTTTCTCCTGAAATGTGCCCCGCGCTAAATACTGATGGGATTTTAACGTGCTATAGCAAGAATGAAATGCTTTAAAAAATAAGCACTCAAAAGAAAAAAAAAAAAAACTTTCTAGGCAGGGTATGTACAAAGAAATAGTGGAAATGATTTTTTTTAAACTTTGTTAAATATAGGGAAAACATCTCAAGTTCAAGGTATTTTCATGCAATCATCTTTAAAATATTCATAGTATATATATCAGCGAATTTCCTCTTTATTCTCTACAATTCTTTCCGTCCGTTTGATTTTCATCTCTCTGATCCGGGGCATAACATCACTCAACCACACCCTCGCTCAACTACCAACTGTGTGCCCTGTAGCAGCTTGGCGATGTGAGGCAAAGACTGATATTGAATTTATATTAAACAACGGGAGTATGGGGGCAGGAAAGGCATTTTTTTTTAGTCTGAATCTCAACCATGAATTAATTTTTCACAAAAGAAGTAGGTTTTTTGTTCTTTCTGTTTGTTTTTACGTCAGAAAATACAAGTATGGAAAGCAAAGATTTAGTCTTTAGACTACAAAAGAAGATGCTCTTGGATTAGATTGTCTCCTAACAGGATGCTGTTTATCTATTTATAAAATTTTTCTCTTCATGCTGTTACTTTCTATCAAATTTCTCTTATAGTAGTAAGTGTAGATGTATACAAATACAACTGCTAGTCACAGTTTTGCTTTTGCAGAAGTCAGTAGACATACATTTAATTTAAAGCTGTGTTAAGAATTATACTAAAAGTAAACAAACTTCCAAAGAATAAAGGACATTTTAAAAAGGCAAATACTCACATGGTGGATGTGAGAAATAGAAACTAGAGGGCAACAGCAGAATTTATAGAAAAAAGAAGAAGCTGACCTGGAGTGGACACCAGGGAATGATTTGGAGGTAAATATTCATGTTCATTTGGAGATAAAATATTGATGATTTGTTTGTGAGACAATTACATTCTAAGTTAAATATAATGCAACTCCTTCATATTTCTTCACAAGATATTTGAATGTAAAACCCTCATTGATGGTCCCAGTTTATCACTCTGATAAACGTGCTGAGCTAAATTCGCATTTCTCAGCATATGGTTTGCAGGCTTGCTGGTTCTTATGGGGTTAGTACAGAGAAACAGAAAAACTGGTTAGAAACTTCATAGCAATCTGAATGAATACTTTCATGTCTGCTCAATCAAATGAGCAGAATTTGGGCTCACATTTTACGTGTTTATTTTAATTTACATTTTAAAAGCTCATTTATATGATCCTTAGAAAATTATCAATTCATAAAAGAGAGAACATAAGAAAGTGTATACATTGAATGTGCCAATAAAATCAGTTTAAAAAATCAAAGTTCCTTGCAAAATGCTAACCTCCTAAAACTTGATTCTGGTTGTGCATTTCAATTGTTTTTGTATTTGCACATGCTGAGTTCAAAGGGTGATATTTAAAGACAGAAACCAAACTGAAATTTGTCCTGTGGGAATTTCCTTGAAGGACATTTTTTTTTTTTTTTTTTGACAGGGTCTCGCTTTGTAACTCAGGCTGGCCCTGAGCTCACTATGTAGTCCAGGCAAGCTGCAAATTCACAGCAATCCTCCTCTTCCTCCCAAATGCTAGGATTATAGGCTTGAGCCACCACACCTGACACCGTGATATGTAGTTCTGAATACTGGAAGCTCTGAGTTTCCTTCCTGGCATTGTTGTATGTGGTTACAAGGAATCACCCTGGGACCTTGCATTTGCAAGACAGGCACCGGGTCTGTGTATTGATCACTTTTCATGGTTGAGACAAAATACCAGACACATATACAGTTTAAAAGAGATGGTATTTAGTTTTGTTCAAAGTTTCAGAGGGGTTAGTCCATGGCTAGGTGGTTTCAAAGTGGAACATCATGGTGGAAAGGCTTGATGAAGGCATTCTGCTCACTTTGTGATGGTGGAAGCAGGACACAAGAACCAGCAAGAGAAAAAGGGGCAGCAACTAAATATCAATCCTGAGATCACGCCATTGTGACCTCCCAAACACACCAAGAAATGTACTGGGTGATCCCAAGAGGCTTACAAACCAATCAAGTAGACAGTTATGCTTAATCACCACAGTGTTCCTCTTAAAGCTGTTTCCTGAGAGGTGCAAATGTGCTGAGGGGGAAAATAAGAATATAAAGGCAGAGAGTCTGAGAAAGTGGTCAGTATACCAACAACTACCTATTGGGAAACCCTCCATCTTACTGCATATCAATGCCACAGAAACACACTTGATATTTTTGTGGGGTGGGAAAACTTCAATTTCTCAGCATTTAACATTAGAGATATTTAATTAGGTACATAATGGATCCTAACATTTCTAGGTTTAAACTGGCTTTACTTCTGTTTTAGTAATCTGTAATAACATGTTTTAGTAATCTGTAATAACATTTCAGTAATATCACTTTCTTCCCTCCTTATATGTTTTTCTTCTTTTTATATATTGTTTGTTACCTGTTTCCTTAATTCCTTCTCAATATCAGTGCTGAATTGTTGGGAGTTGGAGAATAAGAGACTTAAAATTTTATTAACTATAAATAGACTTGGAATAGATGACAAATTCCTGGAAATGCTGCACATATTTCATATTTGTAGGTCTATAAATACAGAGAAACATGTATTTTAATGTTTTTCAACTTGTTCAAAACCTAATTTTACTGATATATATATATATATATATATATATATATATATATATATATATATTCCAACTTGCTTAAAACCTCATTTTACTCCCATATCAACAATATAAGCACATATTAAATGAACCAGTTGCAGCTTATGGAGGACTATGTTCCCATGTGAGATCAGTGTTTAAAAATTCTTAGAGAGGAATATCTGTAAATATCCTTGATAACATTATGAAAAGAATATAGGATGTGAGAAGAACCAAAGTAGGAAAAAAGTAAGAACTACCTTTAATTAATTAAAGTGAATCCAGAAGTTTTATTTTGATGCCGTTATGAAGATGAGGGGTGTATTATCTTTGCTTTATGGAATTTGCCAAGCTTTTCAGTGTTACTTATATTTCAGGTCAAACAAGTATTTTCTGTAAATATTTGAATTGCCCTCTCCCTGGGCTTGATTACTATTGGAATTACCTGGGGATTTACCAAATAAAAATATTTGATTCTTGTGTGTATATACCTAGCAGAGTGATGGCTGGGTCAAATGGGACTTAAATGGACGTACCTTGAGGACATCCTCATAAGTGAAATAAATAGGTCACAGGTGTGTAAATATCATATCTTTTCTCTGGTATGAGAAAATAAAGATGCAAATGAGTTCTAGAATGTATATTATATATTGCAAAATAGAAAACACTCAAAGCGTAATGGAGTGAAGGGGGAAAAATAATGAAATTATAACAAAAAAGAAAGGAAACAAAGTTTATGTATATAGGGGGTGGGGGTGGTAGTGTGGGTAGGGCTATGGGAAAAAATGAGAATTAAATTGTGTCATATACTGGTACAAGTTCTTATTGTTGAATGTAATCATGATGTGTATATGTAATGTACCAATAAATATTTCAATTTAAAAAATAAAAATGTTTGAAGGTAAGACATGGGAATCATTTGAGTTTATAACCTTTAAAATCCTCCACAGGTGATTCTGATGAATACTCCAGTTTGGCAAGTATTGATCTGGGAGCAAAAATTCCTAAATAAATAAAAACTAATTCAGTATTTTTCATACATAGCCTACTTCAAGGTGGAAATTTCCATTCTTACTTGAAGAACCTGAGTTCCATTCTTACTTATAACATCATTTTAAGATATTGATCACATTTCTAACCCAGCTATTATCTCTTTAAGGATGTAAACATGGCTGTCTTCTCTTGTACTGGGCATATCATGCATTGTGAGAGGCATTCAGTTAACTCTGCTGAATGCAATGACTTTGCCAAATGAAAATATGGCTAAAAAAGCAAAGTGCATTAACAAGAGGTGGTAAAGGTTATTATACACCAGAGGCATCTTTGGGCAGGCAATTGCTCATGGAAACTGTGGCTTTTCTGAGAATTCCTTACCAGTGAGGAATTCATAGTGTTCTGTATGTGCTACAGAGCTCTTAAATGTCTCAGAAATAGGAGATTTATAAGACCCTCAGAGATTATCCAAGCATTGTCTCCAGGTAGAAGTACATTTTAGGTCAAGTAGGTAACTTTTAAGTCATATATTTTAACCTGAAAATCCCCAGAGAAGAATTCTCAGACCCACACCAGTACTATTTCTAAGTGGCTGTACATATCTGTCGGTATTTAAGAGGCAAACTTGAGACTGGTGAATTCCGTGTGCATGTACAACAATAGCTAAGAGAGCAGTCAGATAAGAGAATTCCTAAAATTCTAAAACTGTTGTCTTTATGGTTTTGACAAATAACTTTTCAAGTTCCAGGTGTATCATTTCTATTCAAGCAACAGTGTGAAGTTGAACAACTAAAAGTAATTTAGAATTCATTATTAATACATCACTGAATATTGTCATATTCTCTATGTAAAGACTATGTCACAGCATTTCAGAAAGCTTTGTTTCAAAGTGTTAGGCTCAATTGAAAGGCATCAGTAAAGATGAATGAGACTGCATAGAAAAAATGAACATGATATTGACTTTGTCATTTCAAATATAACCTATTGAGTTTATCATTTACATCCAAAAATTTAATTTTTAAAAAAGGAAAAAACTGAAAATAAAAAGTAACAACTCTAAAGCATTAAAAGTGTACATTTTGAACAACACATGGGATTTTTAGAGTGAGTGGGCAGGTAAATGAAGGACAGAATTTAAAGCAGAAAAGCAAATCTTACCATCTAATACAGCATAAAGATGAAACCCATTGTGTTTCCATTGAAAAAAGAAAGACAGTCATTGTTCTCAAAATATCCACTTGATTTTAGTCCTGACCATAGGAATATCTATATAACTCCATTAACTTTTAGCACAGAATATTCTTTCTACATGGTTTACCTTTTTTTTTTTTTAAATAGCTATGTAAAAGGATACTGGAAGATATTTATATATAACTCTTGTCTAGTGAGTAGAATTAAACTTGGCTTAGAAATGATCCTGGGTATTTCTAGGAAACAATTTTAAGGATTTGTTTCAAGTACTAGCATAGATGGATGCAACTCTAAATTCTTCTTTCATTTTTATCATAATTATCACAAAATTTTCATAAGTACATATGTCTTAGTCACTTTCTTTGTTGCTGAGCCACAGTATCCAAAACTCATAACTTTAAAGCAGAGGTTGATTTTAGCTCACAGTTTGCAGATGTTTCGGTCCATAGTTGGCTGGTTCAAGGCAACACAGCGTAATAGCAGGACATCGCATGGCAACTGGGAGGACGAGAGTGCTGCAGGGAGGCTCAGAAGGGAGAAGCACCTTTCTAGGCCACACCCCAACTCCCAGCAGCACTGTCCCATCACCCAGTCACCTCCCACATGCTCCACACACATGGCAGGTGGGTTGGGAGGCACCTTTAAACACAAACCACAACGACATGGTTTAAAGACGTGCTCTGTCCTCTTTACTCTCTTGCTATTTGCTACTTCTCAATAGAGAATGCTCCAGGGATTGAGCTTCTTCACGGTAGGCCACCTGGAATACTCCGGGATGGGCTTCTTTATTAATTTACCTCTCTGTAATGTCCTCATCACCTTCCCAGCCTGTGTGTATATACATGTCTTTGTGGTTCTGTATTATCAGATTTTTATCTTTGCTATACTAGGAATTAAGATAGTGGCCACAAGTTCCCTTTATGAATTTAGGCATTAGCCTAAGCAAGTAAAACTGGATGGGGTGAACATAAGTGTCCTTTGTCTAAATTGTGTCTACAGGCACAAACCCTTGACTCTGGGAGAGAGTTTATTCATTGTTTTGTTTTGTTTGTTTGTTTGTTTTTTTCAGCACCAGGGATCGAACTTGGGCCATTGTGCTTCCAAGGTACGTGTGATACAAGTTGAGCTAAATCCTTGGCCCAACTTTATTTGTTCTTACAGCAAGTCTGACTTGACAAGGTATTTCAAGTTGGCCTGGTCCTTTTATGTTTTTCTTATTCTTGTTTCCTAGCAGTACTACTATTAAATATCACTGTGTTAAATATCATTGGAAAATACTATATTTTATAGTTTCAGTATTTCCAGGGTTTCTTGTTTTGGATGGTTTCAGTCATAGTGACTTCTTTTCTTATGTTTTATGATTCTGGCTCCTGGGTTATTGTGTTTGAAAATGAATTTGTGGGAATTCTTTGAGGTCATAAGTTAAATTATTTTCCTCCAGAGACATTCATATGCTTCTGTTGAGCATTACAGTATAATATCACTCTATGATCAAGTCTGAGATTTGTTGTCATTTTTTGGCTTCTAAGCATCTCTGTCACCCCTCATCAATTTAGTCATCTTTTCAACATACAATTTAATTTGTTAATCAGCCATGAAGCGTTCCCTACTGTGAATGTTTTTCCAGATATGGAGTCTGACATTATTGACAGAAATAGAAAGCTAGGGAAAGAGAGTCAAATATTCTGCTTTCTGAATTTGGAGCAAGATAATAATTTAAACTCAGTCACTTTTGTTCCTCTGCATAAGATCCCTGGGGACAAGGTGGGTATGGATCTTCCCTTTGGGAATCCACACACTTCACAAATGGGAGATCCACGCCATTTTTGTTGATATCTATTTGTGACTACAAAGGGAAATTCTGGTGATTAGTCTCCTAATTCAGAAGAAATGGAAGCAAGTCTTTTTGCAAAACTACAGTCATTTTCTCTAAATTATTTTTACCAGTTTTAAAAATATTAAAAATATCTGTTTCACTGAATTCTACATTTATCTCTCAATTAATTCTTCACATGGGAGAAGGAAGGAGTGGAGAAGTTGTGTACTTCCCTCCTAAAATCCTGTTTGATACTAGTGGGCTGTATGGGTAAATTCTGGTTGAATTTTCCATTATGCTTGTGCTTTGAACATTTTTGAGTCATAATTTTCAAGGCTGTTTTTTTTTGTAAATGTTTTTCTGGACTTTTAAAAATGTAATTTTGGTCTCTATTTTCTTGTTGTCATGATTATTTCACTCATATTTACTGAGATTACCATTATTTAGATTTACTTTTACCATGATAATTCATGTTTTTTTTTCTGTTCATTATTGTTTGCTTAGTTACTTTTCATATATTAATTTCACAACATTTTCTTTTCTATTTTTATTTTCTTCATGCATTTGACTTCTATGTTTTTAACAAACTTCCTTTGATTTTCAGCTGACACATAAAAACATAAAAATTATATGCATTTATTGGATGTCTTGTGATGTTAGCTATCTTTAAATTATGAGTATTTGAATATTGTGTCACTGTTTAAGTCTGTTTCTAGTCTCTTTTTGAATGATAGAATAACCTCATACTTTTTTAGGTAACCCATTATCCTGTGTACTTATCTAAAATATTCTTTTGTTTAGCAAATATATACGTATAGAGTGCTATCTGTGTGCCCAGCATACAGGCCTAAAGGGTGATAAAACAGACCTAAACATAACAGGAAAAGCCATACTCGGGGGTGTTTAACTGAAGTCTATGGGAGAAGGCTTTTCTATTATTTTAGTTCCATTTTATTTTAATTTCCTAATTCATCAATGTTTTAAGCTTGTATGGGTGGACTTATATTTACCAGACCATTAGCATTGTCTTTGCTCACCCACGTCTTCCTTACAATCCTATGTTTGGCTTTAATTATATTATAGAATCACAGTGTCAGTGTCCCGGGAGAGCATGGGAAGAATACATTTCCTCAGAGTCTTTTTTTTTTTTCTTTTTTGAATGTGTCCTTGTTTTGCTTGTTTGTTTGTTTTGTTTTTTTAGGTTTTTTGAGAAAGGGTTTCGCTTTGTGGTTCAGGCTGACCCTCAGCTCAGCCTCAAACTCACATCACAGCAATCCTCCTGCCTCTGCCTCCCGAGTGCTGGAATTACAGGCATGAGTCACCATGCCCCGCACTGTGGTATGTGGTACTGGCTGCTGCTGGGCGTGAGTCTCCACACCCAGTATGGTATGTGGTTACTGGGGATCCAACCCGGATACTTGCGCTTGCAAGACAGGCGCCGGAACCACTGAGCTAACTCCCTGGCCCGTCCTTGTTTTTATGTTGTATCCTCTCTCAATTCTAGACAGATTATTTTGTTTGACTTTTTGGCATACACGTGACTGACAAGAAGTTTGTTCTTATTTTAATGATCGTACCTGGGAAGTAAAACATTTTCTCTATGCTAATTTTTCCATTTTTTTAATGTTTTAAAATTGGCAGCTTTGCTTTTGTTTTTAGGTGATACGTTAGGGTTTTGTCATCTTGCTCAGGAGTTGTGAATCTTTTTAACCAATTCTTTCTGAAATAACCTTTGATGTTAAATTCTGATATATTATCTCAATGACCTCTGACCTTTCTTCACGTTGTCCAGTATTTTCGGCTTGTGCCTTCTGTCCTTACTTTCTACTTCATGTTTCCATGCTTATAACTTCATTTTCTCTTTTACTGCTGAGCTCAAAAATTTCCTCATCAAACATGTCTAGTAAATTTTTAACATGTGTTTATAAAATTTATTTAAGGTTCATGCTTTTATTTTCAAAATTTATGCTTGCTTCGATATTAAATATTTTTATTTTTTCTAAATGATGATGTTATATGTTCTTATTCTTTTCCTCCACCTCTGTAATTTCATGGTGCTTCTTGAATTTATGTATAATCTTTAATTTCCCTGCTTGTTCTTTATGACATTTTAGATTCTTTTTTTTTTTTTTTAGGTTTTTTTTTTGAGACAGGGTCTCGCCCTGTGGCTCAGGCTGGCCCTCAGCTCAGCCTCCAACTCACATCACAATCCTCCTGCCTCTGCCTCCCGAGTGCTGGGATTACAGGCGTGAGCCACCACGCCCGGCACTGTGGTATGTGGTACTGGTTGCTGCTGGGTGTCACACCCAGTATTGTTATGTGGTTACCGGGGAATCGAACCCGGGCCCTGCGCTTGCAAGACAGGCGCCAGAACCACTGAGCTAACTCCCCGGCCCTATTTTAGGTATTTTTAACCAAGTGCTCTTCTGGTGTTTCTTAACAAGATGCTTTGAGTTTAAGTGCTTTTACATCAATTTTTACATTAATATCTCTTCTCAATACTCCTTCTTGGCTAACGTAATCCTGCAAACTCTAGAGGCTTGAAACAGCAGTGACAATTTAAGTAGCTCTCAGGTGGACAGGCAGGGCTTGGTTGTGCCATGCTTTTGCCAGTCTAGCTGGTTCAGTTTGTGTCTCTGGTTAGAACTCAAGCCAACTGGAGGCTGTTCTTTTGGTTGTTATTTAGGTGAAATGACAAACTCTGCTTTGCATGGTGAGAGATCATTGCTATGTGGACTTGCACATGGTCTGGCATCTCCATACAAGAACTGCCCCACGAAGAGAAGTGATTCCCGTGGGTGGGCACTCTTTGAGTCTTGTTTGCATCATCTCTACTGTTGCCTGATGCATATTCTGGGGTCTGGCCTAAACTAAATGAATCAAGACATAATGCCCTGGCTGTTTTGTATTGTATGGATTTGGTCTTAGAAGAGCAAACACTTTGCTTCTGAAGGCTTGGAGATCACAGCTTTTACCTCCTCTTCCTTTAGAGACATTGCTGATTCTCAGATATTCTCTCTCTCTTTCTCTCTCACTCTCTCTTTCTCTTTCTCCCTCAAGGCCTTTACACTGAGCTAATTTCCCAACCCATCTAAAAATTTTAAAAAGTCTTTTATTTTATTTTTTTGAGATAGGGTCTTGCTTTGTAGTTCAGGCTGGCACTGAGCTCACTATGTTGCCCTGGCGAGCCTAGAATTCACAACAGTCCTCCTGCCTCTGCCTCCTGAGTGCTGGGATACAGGTGTGAACCACCATGCCTGGCACTGTGATATGCGATACTGATTATTGGTGGGCATGAGTCACCATGCCTGACATTGTTGTATGTGGTTGGTTACCTGAGATCAAACTCAGGACCTTGTCTTGCAGAGCAGGCACCAGAATCACTGAGCTAAATCCTTGGCCCAAAGCACTTTTATTTTGACACAAGGTCTCACTAACTTCTCACTAAATTGCTGAACTGAGCAAGCTGGGCTTGAACTTTTAATCCCAACACAGGCACATATCCCCATACCTGATATAAATCTGTCTTTTAGTTAGCCTCCAAATGAGTAACCTCTATAGACTGAATTATGTTCCCCTGCCCAAAAATCATTGTTGAAACTCTGATTTACCCTACTTCCTACACACATACTCTGTCTCCCTATGTGATAGCATCTGGTGGAGTGTGCCTTTGGGAATTCATTTGGTTTAGATGCATAAAATCAGGAAGGTGGAAGCCTCATGATGGAAGACAGCTGAGAACTTGCTACATGAGCACAAAGTGAAATGGTGCCAATCCGTAAGCCAGGAAGAGCCCATTACTGG
>PVIR01031620.1:0-19324 GCA_004026965.1 Petromus typicus
TGATCCCAGATCTTAGTGATCGTGTTCAAAATGTGACAGGAAGAACATTGTTAAAGCCAGAGCCTTTGGAAACATGTAAGAGAGGAAGTAAAGAAAAGGAGGGCAAGCAGAGGCGGGAGAAGAAATACAGGTGCCAATCACTCACCTGGTCATGGTTAAGTCCTCATGGGTTACCAACAAAAAGTGCTTCACTTTTGTTTAGAATAATTGCTTTCCATATTTGTAATATATGTGAATTAAGTCAAAATAATTATGAAATCAGATAGCACTCCCAGTCAGTTTTTCTACTGCTATTCTACCCCTAACTTCTCTGAAGAAAAATGAATCATGTTGTATAGCTGAGAAAAACATTTTTATTATACTTTAGCAGTATAGATTTAAGAAACTAAAAATATTATGAATGTATATTTTTCCTTTCTGGTTAAAGTATAAGATAGTCAAAGAATCAATATGATTGCTTTAAAATATTGTAATTTTTAAAAAACATTATAAATTAATATACATTTATATAGAATAAATATATACATTATATACACACAAATTTTATTAACTCTTTCGCCAGTAAGAGTTAACCATTACAATGACAAAAATATTTTTAGTTGCTTTTAAATCAAGTTTCTATTACAGTCTGGGCCTGAATATGAATTTATTTATCTATTTATTTGTTATTTTTGAGCCAAGGTCTCGCTTTGTAGTTCAAGCTGGCCCTGAGCTAACTATGTAGCCCAGGGGAGCCTCAAACTCACAGCAATCCTCCTGCTTCTGCCTCCTAAGTGCTGGAATTATAGGAGTGAACCACTATGCCTGGCATCATAGTATGTGGTTACCAGGGATGAAACCCAGGCCCTTGCTCTTGCAAGACAGGCACTGAAACCACTGACTGGTTATGAATGTAGAACAAATCCTATTATATTTCATTGCAACAATTTTGCCAAAAGAGTAAATTTTAGGAGAAGAATGTTTGAATTTGCAGTCTATATAGACTTTGGAAAGATCTCTTAAGTTTAAAACAAAGAAATATTAGTTGTCAATTAAAATAAAGATATCCATTACATCTTTTTTTTTTTTTTTTTTTTTTGAGACAAGGTCTCACTTTGTGGTTCGGGCTGGCCCTGAGCTCAGCCTCAAACTCACATCACAGTCCTCCTCCCTCTGCCTCCCGAATGCTGGGATTACAGGCGTGAGCCACCATGCCCGGCACTGTGGTATGTGGGTACTGGTTGCTGCTGGGCGTGGGTCTCCACACCCAGTATGGTATGTGGTTACCAGGGATTGAACCCGGGTCCTCACGCTTGCAAGACAGGCACCAGAACCACTGAGCTAAATCCCTGACTCTATTTTTTGAAAATTAAATACCAAAGTATGGCCTTTATTCTTATTTAAAGAACATTCATGGAATTCCCTGCCAATACTCAATCAAAAGCTAAATGTTTATGTTTGGCTTGACTAATGCTTGATACAAATTTTCAAGACTAATAACATAATGGAATTCTTACTAAGTTCCAGAAAATAAAACAAAACATGGAAATAGACCTAAAAAGGTTTTAGATCGATGCAGAACAATCTTTCTATATGGATATTCTACCTCTCAATGCCTTTACCAATCTTACGGGAAAATGGCTCCTGTTTCAGGGAGGGGCATGTTTAATATATTCTCACCACCCAGGCATCTGCTGATTTCTGAAGTCCAGAAACACTGGCAGATGTTTCACATTTCTGGTTTCTGACCTAGATTGAACTGGACACATTAAACTAATGTGAGAAAGGCTGTTTTTGGCCAGAACTTGAAGGAGATCTGCCAGCATTTCTGGGAGCTTGTCTTCCTTCTGTCCAGTTTGACTGTTCGAGAAGTCAAGTTATGTTAGACCTAACCCTCATTCTGAACTATGGCTGGACTGAAATTATTTGAGAACGATAAAACAGTTGAATCCAACTTCTGAAGGCAGTGTTCCTAGGAAAGATGTTATTGCCAAAAGTGAAAAGCATTTGATAAAAGAGAAAAATGAATTATTAAGAAAGAGATATGAGCCTGGGGGACACTCCTCTCACCCAGGTAAGGGCCTAAAAATGGTATCTTGTCTAATGTTTGAGCAAATCCACTCTGGAAAGAAGCCCACAGCAGAGAACTTTGAGACACATTAGGGACAATCCATCCTCCATATTTAGGGGGGCGAAGAAGCCACATGAATTGTTACATCTCCCCTTAATCCATTGTAAGTTATGTTTAAACAATAAAATACTTTTTGAGATGGTCTAATTTGTGATTTACAAGTAATTCTCCACTTTATTAATCTTCAGTTTGATCTCCACCCACCAAGCATCTCTTTTCATTTCTAGAGTTATAAATTTGTCAAAGGAGAATAAAGTGTTATGACTCATCAGAGGTTGTATATTGTCAACATTCTGAAAAATTTCTTTTCTCTTGTTATTTTATCTTATTTGAACACAACTTGGTTGTCTTTTAAGACTCATGGAATAGAGTTGGAAGGATTCATGGAAAGGTCAAACATCCCAGAATATCCTTTTGAGGAAAAGAGTGATACATTATCCCCTGTTGCACAAACAGAATTTGCAGAGGCCTGTGTCCACGAGATAATCACAAAATGAGCCCATTTTTGCCTTTTCGGTCACCAGTGAAAAAGAACAGCTGGCTCCTCTCCTTTGTATATTCCTCTTTTATATACTTGGGGATCAGGCTCATCCCTCAGTGTTTAATCAAGACTAAACAACTGAAGATCTTTAGGGCTAACTAATCACTTTTATTCCAAGTTCATTACTGATTATATGAATGACCCCTGAGATTTTTCTACTTTTTCTCCTGTGGTTGTAGAGTAAGAAGTGGACACAGTAGTCTTTGAAATAATTACCCATTCATGAAGAATCTAGGTTTACAGTATGCTTATGGTTCTTAAAATGTTTCACATGGTGCATTTATTCTAATATGACACACACATGACGTTCATGCTCAACATGAGTTTATTTCAGCCACTTTTCAGCAATATTCGTTGAGTGTGTTGATGGTATACATTTCCCCCTATGTCAACTGTTTCCAAAATCATTCCTAATCAAGATACAAAATACTTATACTTGGGTCTGACTAATAATCTGTTTACAAACACTTCCTATCTATTTGCCTGTTTATACATAAGGGGTGTTAAAACATTACCACTGACCTTTGCAAAGCTTCCTCAAATTATCTAAATTTACTTTAACTAAGGACAGAAGAATTTTTAAATGGGAAAAGATGTTTTACAACCATGCAGTACACAAGGACACATTACTCTGTGACTATTGTTTCAAATCAAATTGTGATTCTACTTTACAGTGGGCTGTATGGCTCAACAAATACCTCAGCAAAGACAAATATTCAGAACTAAGTCTCTACTGGAATTGCTATTCCATATAATGTTTATGCTTGATAGGCAAATTGAAGTACAACAGGATGTATAAGAACATTAATGGGGAATTTGTTCTTGTCAACTTTGATTTGTGGAGGAATCAAACATGTTTAGTATATCAGTAGTATCCAAAGCTACGTATTCCCTCAATAGGTAACTTTTTTAGAAAAAAATGGCAATGAACAGAATATCTGATTCATAGTGGCTTAAATAATAAAAATAATTTTACTATTGATCAGACAGCTTAAAATTGTCAGGAAGGAACCAAGTTTATATGTTCTACTCTACTCTACTCTGCCATATTTCTCCATTTCCTTTTCATCTTTTGATTCATAGATATCTTTCACAGTTCAAAACATATTATGTTCATCTTTAGAGCAGAAAAAAGGGAAAAGGGAATATAAAACTCTTATCTATATTTTAATTGAAAAAATAAGGTTCTGTTTTTTCCCACAGAAATATCTCCCTCAGAAGAACTTTGTTACTTAGTCAATCACTCCTATCTACAATTAGTCTAGAAAAAAGATTTTATGTCCTGTGAATGGCACGAACTCTTTACATTTTACTTCCTTGGTTTGGCAGATTTCCTTATTTTCTGGAAGTCAATGGACCTCAGCCCACTACTTAAATAAAATGGACTCAGCAGGAAAGTCAGTTTTGAGGAAAGGGTGTTGGTAGGGAGCCAAGAGCATCAAACCAAGAAGCAACCCCTCCTGGGGGGTTGTGCGCTTCCACAGTGAACAGAGCAGTTATGTTCCAGGAAAAGCTATCAGCTCACTTTATCCAAAAAAGAAAAGGGCAGTAGAAGAGACAAATCTGTTACCAACTGAAGGAAGGCTAGGATGTACAGATAAATAGGCTTTAAAGATAGAGAGATTTATAAGCCTTACTGTGTCTGCAAAATCCTTGTCACTGTTTCCCACGAGGGAAGAGTTTTAGGAGCCTCTGTACTGATGCTGAATGGGGTCTGGATTCTATCCACTCTCTCTGACGACACTTTCCATGAAATGATCCTAAGTTCTTCAAGGACTGGCTTGCCACCATCTGTGATCCCTCATCTCAATCTAACAAATTTCCTATGTGAACAAGATTCCTTCCAACCCATCCCGAAGGAGACTTCAAGATGACTGGAGATTTCAGCTACACAGGCCATTGTGTTGTAGCAAGGGCCTCTTCTTTAAGCCTCACGTGTCATATCTGTGGAATGAAGACAATAGCTGATCCTCATGTATTAAATAGTTACATGCAGTAAGAAATAAATGTTATCCTGGTATGAAAAGGTAAATGTACAAATAAAATAAAATTTATGATAAATGCTCACTGGTTTCATATGTCTGATGAAATATTTATAGCACATAAATAAACAGTCTCAGTAACTCATCTAAAAAAAAAAAAAGACGACCTAAACAAAACTAAAAATAAGAATCATTCTATATTATCTTTTCTTAGCACATTAACTACTGGAACACACTAGCATATTATAACATCTATTAAGGTTTTAGGAGAAAGCTTTAGAGCCCAGATTTAACGTAACACTATCTGACTCTCAAAGGGTGAGGTTATAACGCACGTAGTCTTCATGAACAAAATAATGCTATTCCAAACAGTAAAACCAAGAAAAATAGTTGGCCCCACCCTTTTAAAAACTAGGTCAAATGTAGTCAGTCATTCTTTCTACTCAGGCTTCCCAGTCACTCCCCACTGTACTAAGGGTGAGTCAAAAATGGTCAACAAGGAACACACAGTAAAGTTAGTATCGTTTTCTTCTCACATCTTAGTTTTTAATGCCCTCAACTTTAGCAGCTCAACTATAGTTGGAATGACTGCCTTGCTGTTCTTTAGCAAAATCAAACACATGTCCACTTCTGGACCTTGGCAGAGTTAGTCCTCTAACCTAGAATGTTTTTCTCACAATTATCTGCAAATCATTTTCTCACCTTATCACTCTATTATCTGTTCTCCCTGGGGCCTTATTGATCCAATGTTCCTTTGATTATCCTCATTCCCAATTTCATTTTCCTTTTACTTCCAAACTGTATCACATGAGTTTTCTGTGCGGTCCTATTTATTCATTTTTTATTTTTATTCATTCTTCTTTTCTTTCTTTCCTGTAGTGTGATCCTTTACTTAACTTTCTTTCTACATCAACCTTTTGCTTTTAAAACAGATTTCTATTATTTCCATTTTTGTGCTTCACATTGTTAATTTTCAAGAGCCCTTCTTCTTCTCTGGTGGCTTTTATTTCCTAATAACTGGTTTGAATTCTAGGTGATACATTATATTAAATATTTCTCAGGATATGTAATCAGAAATTTAATTCCCTGCAATGTTTTATATCTTTTCTAGGCCAAGGATCTGCTTTTCTGTTTATAGAACTTAACATTTTCCTTCAAGTCTGTGCGTTTCTTGGTTAATAAGTCATATTTATAAACAGACTTTTATTTTACTTATACTAGAGTTCTATCATACATTTGTTTTTCAGTGGTTTGTGTCTATCTACCTGTTTAATAAAAAGCTGATTGAGACCTTGAGTAAGTTGATAGGTCTTATTGAAAATCAAGCTTTTCTTTATAGTAGTTCACCTGGGAGAAGAGAAACAAGCTAAGAACATCTCAAGTGCCAGAAGAAAGTATATGTTCCCTTAGAGAGTAATTTATAGTAAGTGTCTAACAAGTAAAGTCTCCCCCAAGACCATTATGGACTATGAAGCCACACTCCTCTCTATTTCCTTAACCTCACGACATGCACGATGATCAAACATTTCCCAAGTCTATTTCATATGTACATAGAAGGTATTGGGTTTCTAAGTGTACACAACGGTAGACTACTGCTTGAGTGTGACAGGAGGCTGGGGAATCACCCTAAATCACACATATTTCTGTGACTTTCTAAGACTAGTCTTTCTTTTTCCACCAGCTGTAAGTTAGAAATTTCTCTAGTCTCATCCAGGAACAATTTCTTTGGGTGTAGTATTTTAAACACGTACCTTTTCAGAGTTTTAATATTTTCCCATTTGTTTACTTTGTCTGTTAGTAAAGTCTTTCTAGTTTTGGAGCTCTAAAAGATGATGCAGAGTATTGCCAAGGATGAGTCCTATATTGTATCATTACTGACACACAAAATAATTGATAGATCAGGCTGGGGATTTAGCTCAGTGGTTCCAGCGCCTGTCTGGCAAGTGCAAGGGCCCGGGTTCGATTCCCCAGAAAACACATACAGTACTGGGTGTGAAGACTCACACCCAGCAGCAATCAGTACCACATACCACAGTGCCAGGCGTGGTGGCTCACACCTGTAATCTCAGCACTCAGGAGGCAGAGGCAGGAGGATTGCTGTGATATGAGTTTGAGGCTGAGCTGAACTACAACGTGAGACCCTGTCTCAAAAAAAATTAATAATAATAATAATAATAATTGATAGATGGAAGAGGACTTCAGGAAGATGCTCAGTCTGACTTATAAAATTGAAAGATGAAGTGAAAATATCAGTTTTACAATGGTGAGAAACACATTACATATTGATAAATTAATAGAATAAAAGTAAATATGTTTATTGAGGGTTTTCTTGATTATTCTTTCTCTAATCACCAACTGTCTTCACATTATATTTTAGTTCCCTCGACTTCTGAAAACTGAGTTTTCTCTTGGGAGCCAGCATCTATCTCTGTACTCTACTTCTAGCGATGTCAAAATTCACAAGATGAATGTCACTCATGAGTTCCAAGCCCTAGCTTTAAAGTCCACAGAAAAGGTTCAATAGACTACTCAAAAAGACTGTAGCTCCAGTTCCAGACAAATTATGTCATCATAATGCTAATTTTATAGACTATGATATGTAGAATTTAATAGGACAAACTTCTTTGAAATTTTTAATGTATTTCTTCATTCTGACTTACTTCTTTGCTGATTTTCTTGATCTGGTTCTTTGATTTATTGTTTTTTTATCCTCATCTCTTCTGGAAAGTCTTTTAGGAAAATGAATCAAGATGAAACACAGAAAGCAACATCTTAACTTCATTGTGATTTTCCATCCCCTGACAATTATCTTGAACCGAGAATTACAGAAACAATTGGTCCAGGGGTCCAATATTAAATCTGAGCTTTTGAGACAAAAGTTAAGATAGCAAGAACAATATGATAAATAGAAAAGGCACATAGTATATCCTCAAATTTAAAAACAGGAAATAAAAATCTCTTTTATTTTAAATTAATAACAAAAAATTAGAGTGAAAGTAGAATATAATCAGATGGTCTAGTTTGTTACAAATATTAATTTATTAAATACTATTGTTTTCATATTTGTCATAATACCTACTGAAGGGTTCATATGTCCATTGAGACTGTCACTTGTAGTCTGAAGTTTCAGTCAGCAGTGGAAAATCTCCCTTGAGAGGTTTTATAATTAGCATAGACAACTATCATCTGGTTTGCATGATTTTGGAGACAGAACTTTTAGGTCCCTTCCAGTTCTGATCCAGTGTCTGGGTCTAACTGAAAAGAATCATTTCTAAGCAATGTTCTTGAATGCCCACATCAACACTTCCTGTTCTTGCCTTCTCTGAGAGGCTCAATTACAGCAGAAAGCAGTCCTTCCCCCCCTTTATCTTAATACCACCTCCTGAAAACACACTTCTCCTTTGGCTCTTTACACTAGGCTCCTTTTCTGCTTTACCACACCCACCCACAGACCACAATCAAGAGCATACACCTACTGGCTCCCTGGTTCCTAGACTAATCCCCCATTTCCTTCTCAGTCAGACAGCCCAGCTGCAAGGAGCATTATTAATTCCTAGTTTGTTTATGCTGTTTCCTGCCCTAATGTGAGGTAAATCACTGTTTCAAAAAGTGTTTTTCCTGGAAAATCCCTTTCCACTTTCAAAGATCTAAATTTTAATAGACTTAAATGGATTTAAAAATTTTGATGTTAGTAGACTAACAGGTGTTGAAATCTGTGTTGTTCCAACATTTAACAAAATTATCAATCAAGTTTATCATAATCCACCTTTGCTTTATAATTTACAAAATTAATTCACTGATTTCTCCCTAAGTCAGCATTCAAACTATAAGTTACTTCTAGAATTATCGTCTTAAGGCCCAGAAAATTGCTGAATGGAAAATGAAAGTGATGGAGTATCAATGTGGGAATTTTATTACAATACCTACAAATAAATAGTCATTTATAAGGAAGATGAAAGAAAGCTAGAATCCCATCCTGAAATAACATTATGGTGTGTATTTGCTTTGGGCGGAATATTTGTGTACTTCTAAAATCCATACATTAAAGTTCTAATCCCTATAGTGATAACGTTAGGAGATGGATCCTTTAGAGATGGTTATCTTATGAGAAGGTAGCTATCATGAATAGGATTACTATCTGCTACTATTTGGATCCTAATTGTCCCCTTAAAGCCTTGTGTGTTGAAGGCTGAGTCCACAGCGAGCCATGCTCCTGGGAGGTGGCAGAAATTTTAAGTGGGGACCTGTGAGAAGTTCTATATCCTTGAGTGTGTGCCAGTTATGTATATAAATGTCCCCCCAAAGTCCCATACAGTCATAGCTGGGGCTTTTCAGAGGTGGCTGGATCTAGTGTGTGTGATTATTAAATCAGTCCACTGATTAGGTAGGCATATTTCTGGGTGTGAATAATGGAAAGGCAAATCCTAGGTGGAATTGCTATGCAGCCTACCCAGTCCCAGCCAGGATAAAATATATGAGCCAGAGAGAGGGAGGGCTGCTCTAATTGTTTCTTGCTGTTCACTGATGGCTTTTTACTACCTTCTGCCTCTCATGAACTTTTGGTCCTGTGTCATGCCCCTCTTCTGTGCCACTGTGCCCTGGAGCCAGCCAACTATGCACTGAAAAAAGTAACTAAGACAGTGCCTTTGAGGGGGACTGTGGGGGGCAGTCTTTTCCTCTCTCTCTCTCTCTCTCTCTCTCTCTCTCTCTCTTTCTGTCTCTCTTTCTGTCTCTCTTTCTGTGTGTCTGTCTGTCTGTCTCTCTCTCTCTCTCTCTCTCTCTGTCTTTCTGTCTCTGTCTCTATCTCTCTCTTTCTGTGTGTCTATCTGTCTGTCTGTCTCTCTTCTCTCTCTCTCTCTCTCCCCACTTCCAGTTAATGATGTAAATGGTTTTACTACACCATACCTTCTTCCATGGTATATTTTTAACGCACAGACCCAAGAGCAATGGACCAATTAACTATAGACTGAAACCTCTAAATCCTGAACCAAAACATACCTTTTCATTTATAACTTGATTTACAAGAATGGTCAGCACAATCTCCTGAAAATGTTGGGGCCTTGATTTATCAATGATACTTAAAATAATGTCATTCTTTTTGACAGTGATTGTAAAGAGTTCTTAGTAAACTAGGTCTTATGAGATACGAAAGAAAATATTCCAAGTGCATCTAGGAAATTTCATCTTTCTCAGCATATGCTAAAGAGAAAAACAAAAAAAACAACCAAATAGGAAGCTCCCATCATTTCCCCACTGGGATGTGATTGAAGAAATTGAGTAGCCCTCATTGCTACTACAAATGTTCAGTGGTATATCAGAGTTATTTGAACCAGATACTGTGGATCCTTGACCTACAAACTCAGTTCATTCATAAGGGCTGGTTGCAATTCATTTTGCTCTGTTGAAGTCTGCTGGCCATAGCCTTGAAAGCTTCTCTCCTATTGACAGGCACACCTCAGACCTCAGTATCTTTGAGAGACCTTGGCCCAGGATCTCTCAATGAACCCCACACAGGAAAGGATGTGTCATGTTCCTTCTAGAACTCTTTAAGGGTTCAATTAGTATTTGAGACTATTTGGAAGCACAAATGGGTAGCATGCCCATCATAATCAAGACTTCCTTTGGAAGTTAAAACTAAAATTTCAGTCAAAACTCAAGTAGTTCATATGTCAGGCTGATCTTGAAGGTCCACTGTAATTTTTCATTACATTTAACAGCTTACGTGGCTTTCACACCAGGTTGCTAATGGTGCTCTATCTATTTTGATAATTACAAATGTTCCAGACATTGTCAAATGTCTGCTTAAAGAAAAAAATTCACTAACTGGAGAAATACTGCCTTGGGTACAACTGAAATAGAGAGCAGCAGGGAGAGACTAAACTAAATTCAATATCACTAAATTTGTAGGTCAACTAATTTTGAAAATTTCTTTATATATGACCTATTCTGTGAGCCACCAAATTCTATCTTCAAACCAGTTAAGTTTATCTATTACCTACAGCAGATAGTAATACAATGCTATTTCACAAGACCTGAAGTAAATTCAGTAACAGAAAGAAGAGATAGGAAGATGATATCGCCACGCAAAGACAGATGTCTTGTGAAAGAGTAAGAAACAGCAAGTTTTGGACATATGATGGTCAGAAGTACCAGAGTAAGTTATTGGAGAGAGACCCCTTGAAAGGGTCAAAGTACAAAAAAAATTGTGATTAAGAGGCAATTTTAGATTACTTTGAGCCCCCATTTTACCTGTCTCCCCCATGTATTTGTTTCAACAGCCTATTTGACACATTATCCAATTCAGTCACTTCTTCCTACACAAAATTGCTACTTCCTTTAGCCAGCATCCTTCAGCCTCCCACACCTCTAGCCTTCAGGGAACTGCTTTGTATAGCACTGAGAAAATGAAAGAGAGAAAATCAGGCTTCCACATCCAAACTTATTAAGTAAATATTACCAGAATACAAATATTGTAGTTTATAGGCTATTTTTCTTTTAAGATCTTAGTTTAGTCAAGATTTAGATATACTCAAGATTAGATATACTCATGTAAGTGCGAAGATATAGAAATATAATATTAATGTTCGTACAAAATACATGCATATGCTCATACACAGTGCACATACATATGTCATACAAAATCTACACTATTCACATAATGAGTAAGGTTCATGTTAGCTGTATATCATTATATCATGAACATCTTTTTCAACTAAGTACGTTCCTTCTATCATTTTGCTATTAAGCAATTTTACCACAATTAGCTGATCATTCTTCCATTGTTGGCATTTTTATTATAATCCATGTTATTCTAGAAACTCCATTGTAAAAGAGAAATTTTTATTCACTTTTATACATTCACTGGTTTTGCTTCTGTGAGTGAGATCATTAGTACAGATTGTCCAGACCATTATAGTCTCAAGAATGTAAAAAGAAAATTGTTCCAGAGAACTTTGCTTTGAGAAGACAGTGTCAGGGAGCCCTGCTCACTCTTTCCTTAGAAAGTTTCGCCCCAGGTCTATCTGTGTGGGCGCTCACAGGCCCCCGAGGTCATAAACCCAGGAGAACCAGGTCCTGGAGGGTCCTGGCATTATGGTGTTTGTTTTAGTTATGCAGAATGCAAGTGTTATGGGGTCATGAAAAGCTCCACCTAGATTTCCACAGGGATGCCAGGCAGAGGGCCCCAAATATGGTGATAGATGAAGCTCTAAAGTTGAAAATGCAGTGGAGACTCCAGGAAGTTGGTGCTGCCAGAAACTCTGAACACTGCCAATAAAGGCTGCAGGCAGTTAGTACAGCCAGCGGGAGAGGGGGGGCACTGCAATCAACAAGGCTGCAGAGGAAGGGCTGCCACGCCCTTATGAGTTCTTGTCCCATAAAATCCCTTCCCTGGGGTCTGGACATGGAGCTACAGGACTTACCATTTGCTCTCCTGGGTTTTTGTCTTTCATTGGCCATTTTCTTTCTCTTCCTCCTAGTTCTCTCTTGTGGAATGGGGCTATTTATCTTGTGCCATTGCACGTTAGAAATATTTAACTTTTCTTTTGTTTTTACACGAGGCGTCAGCTAACAGTTTTCCATGAGTCTCAGAGGAGACTTTGGATAGACTTTTAAGCACTGCTGAAATTGATTAGACTTTGGTGACCCTTGGAGATGGGCTAAATATGTTTTGCATAAAGAGATGGGAATAAGTTTGTGGAATATTATGGTTTTGATTTAAAACATCCCCCAAAGTTCTTATGTGTTCATAGGTGGAGCTTTTGAAAGGTAATTCAATCCAGGAGGCACTATACTAATCAGTGGATTGATCCATTGTTGGGGATATAGCCAAATCTGCTGTTAGTTGGTGAGACCTGGTTGGAGTCACTAGGACAATAACATGTATAACCTGGAAGTATCCTCATTCTCTCTTTCTCTCTCTCTCTCTCTCTCTCTCTCTCTCTCTCTCTGATTCTCTGTCTCTTTGTCTCTCCTCTGTTTTTCTGCCTCTCTCTCTCTCTCTGTCTCTCTTTCCCTCTGACTCGCTCTCTCTGTTTCTGTCTCTGTCTCTCTGTCTCTCTGTCTCTCTGTCTCTCTCTCTCAGCTACCATGATCTTCCTCCACTGTGCCCTTCTACCATTTCTGTGTAGGAACAAACCAATATTTGATTGAGTTCTCTAAAAATTATGAGAAAAAAGAAATCTCTCTTCTTTTAAGTTGTGAGTGTTAAATGTATTTTATGTCAGTTATAGAAAAATGACTAATATAATTTACTCACATCTACTTCAATTTGTTGACAGAAGAATTCCCAACACCCTTAAGTGCCAAAAAATAATGTGTAGAATATTTTGATTAATATCTTATTTTCCTGTTACCTCTCATGGAAGATACTGTGACTTATTGACCACAATTACACACCTAATGTCTAGTAGAAGGCTTGCCATTTAATTAATGTTTAATAATGTTTATGGTATAAAAACAAATGAACTAATTCTGCACAGAAGAAAGTTAATTACTTGCAGCAGATTGTCTCTTAAAAGTGGTCCATATTCTTATGTGGGTAGATCCTGAGGATGTTCTAAATATGGTTGGCAGCAGAGTACAAGAGGATAACTTTCTACTCTTCCAAATGTCCATTTTTACAGGTTGAAACTCTGGCTCCTATGTCTCTATATTTTGAAGCATAGTGTTAGTGTAAACAGATAGATGAAGACATACTATATATTACAAAATTTTAAGATATAATGTTTAAGGAACTTAGATCTTCCTCATCCCTGTAGTGACTTTTAGTTTAGGAAATGATTTTTATGTATTTTTGACACCAGTAGAGGCAAAATGATAGATGGAGTGCTTTAGGCAATTCTTGACCACACATTTAAGAAACCATCTGATTTTAATACTGATTGGTAAAACTTGAGCATAGTTGCTGTTCTAGTCACTATGTTGGAGGCAGAAAAAATGAGAATGCATTATTTTTAAGTTATTTATTCTATTTATGGTTATAATTTCAAACTTTCAATCATTTACACACCCTGAAAGGTATAACCAGAAGCCAACAATCAAAAATATTTATCCACAAGTTTAGATAGATAATATCCTATTGTGAGCAATTCTTCAGAAATTGATGTGTCAACTCTACATATAGACTGTATGTAGACATATAAATTAGACATATAAATACAATCTTAAATATTATGCAATAAAAATAAATGTATTGCCATTCTTATTTTTAAATGTTTATTGGGTGTTGATTGACGGTAATATTGAGTGTCTATTAGTTGTAAAATTCTCAGCTGAATGTATCCTTTAGATGTACTAAGGAAATGATTGCATGCCACTTTACTGTGAATACTGTCAAATCACAGTTTGCATAAGACACTCTCCAATTTCCTTTTAAAGACTATAAAAACTATTACACAAGAATAAATACTAAGACCAGATGCTGAGTAATGTGCTTTCAACTAAGGAAAATGGCAAAAGTACATTTAACTCACCAAACCAAGACCTCGACACTCACCCAACAAATACACCTTCCAGGTCTTACATGGGTAGCTAAGAATGTTCCTTGCATTACCGAGTGTGATCTAATTCTCTCTGCAAGAATTTTAGTCCAAATTTTGGTCTATTTCATTACATAGAGATTTACCTTTTACTCTTAGTGATTAAGTTTATATTTTAATTGTATTATATTAAAATTAGAAGTTGATATTTAATATCTACTTCCTATGACATACACCAAACAGACAAAATTATGTTCTGATTCATTTTGGTTTATTGTGTCATTTTTCCAAGGATTTTCAAAAAATTTCCACATGTGTATATCAAATAAAGACAAACTAGATACTGTTCTTAAGGAAGATTGGTCTCTCAATTTCCTTCATTACCAGAGACTTCGTGTTTTAAATTATTCTAGGTCATTTAGGAAAACAGATGTTCTCATCTCTTCCTCTCACTGTTTATATACCTTCTAAATTCCACCCCACAGGCTGGCAGGGATCTGAATGGTCCTGTTGTTGGAGGGAAGTGTTCATGGTGCTAGGAAGGAGCATGAATGAAAGGGGTGTGTTCAGGGATCTGCACAAGTGTTTTTCTTGAACTGCATTGACAGCTTTTAAATGCCAACTGACTCATGAAGAATAACATATTTCCAACACAATGCAGGGAAAAGGGTGCCCATGTTGTTCGAGTGAATTCGGAACACCAGGTGTTTTCTCCAAGAATTATTTTTGATTGATCTGTCCATCATACAGTGGAACCTTTTATTCTGATTAACTATGTCTAGATGAACCTAGAGATGCTTTGCATGCAACGCCCGCAATTGATGGATGACATCAATGGACAAAACCAGTCATATGTGCCTTGTCTGAACATTTCCTCTCAGCTTATAATCATCAATGACGTAAATGCCTCCCAATCTCACCCCATCATACCAGGAAGTTTCTTAAAGACAGAGAATACAGTGATACCTCAGTTCACGAACACTTCTCTTCTTGAACAGTTTGGTTTGCAAATGTAAGCACTGGGCAGTATTTCACTTCAATTAGTGAACTTCACATCAGGTGATGGGCACTACTGGGTATCGATATCTTCTCAGAATTGTGAAATGAAATAAATTTGTGAATCTGTATGTGTTACTTCTATTTATGTTATCAGTGTTTAACAAATTTATAGAAATTTAGCTGGCACGTTAGAAACATTTGCATAAGTAGGAATCAAATATATCAATTCTCAATTTAATGGTCTGCTATCTTGATAAAGGAACCCAACAGTGTACAGAAGAAATGCACTCGTATTAGAATCCTGGGCAGATTCCTACTACCAGCCCAGTCCTGCTAACTATGCCGTGTGTGTGTGTGTGTGTGTGTGTGTGTGTGTGTGTGTGTGTGTGTGTGTGTTACTGTGCTGCTTGGATCATTTCTCAGATGAAATAGTTTTTGGGAATGAGATACGAGTGTACGTGTTTGTTAAATCTCTCCTGTGGATTCCAGCGTACAACAAAGTTTGATTAACACTTGTGTGAGAGAACATGAATACTGATATTTATGAAAATAATTTGATCAGTTTTAGGAGTTCCTTGGGGGAGAATTATTACCTTTATTTCCTCAATCTTTACAAATGAGAGACTATTTTCAAATCATAAGGTTAAATATATGCTTAAACATTGAATGATGTAACAGAAAATATAAAAACTTTGAATATAAAACTTTGGGTTTTAGAGCTCCTCATCCTTAAACTGTGTATCTCAGTCTCCTCTCTTATCAAAATGAATAGACTACACTAGACAATAAGTACTGATTTAGTCAGCCCATAATCTTAACAGTAAGCAGTTTAATGAGCTTCTTGACTGTGTTAGCATTTTCTACAATATATACATTTTAATTTGAGAGAGTATCCTTTGCAATTATGACAAAATAGGCTTGTAGTGGCATTCAATATTGTTGTTTTAGACTTAAGATCTTTATTAAATTAAAAGAAAATAAATAAATTTAGAGTTCCTTTGGGTTGAAGGGTTTTTCTTGGCTTTTACTTTTGAGGTAGAGTACAGATACCAAGTTTACTGCCCATAATCCACATGAGAAATTTCAACAGTGTTGGCACTGTACTCTGTAAATCAGCCTTAAAGGAAGAAGGTGGTCTTCCCTCAGATACTCTCAGCAATTAAAGAGCACTAAAAGATTCACTCTAGCTGCCCATGATCTCTGAAGAAATGATAATGGAGCATATTGATGGTCCAGTTAATACAAAGAAGAATGACATTATGTCTACTGTTGGAAAAATTTCACCTTGAACATTAACATCATGTTTAATCTTGCACCTTTCCCTCATTTTTATAAGTACTAATGTGACTGACTGTCTATTACTAATATTTTTTTATTTTGGTACCAAAGATGGAACTCAAGACTTTGATCTTGCCAGGCAGCCACAGAACCACTGAGCTACATCCCCAGCTCTAGTCTGTCACTTATATTGATGCCAACCTTGAATTAATAATTGTTTTTCTATACCTTCACATATATTTCAATAAATTTCTTTTATAATTATACAGTAAAAGAACATTATTTTATTATTTTAATTAAAAAACTTAAATGATAAAAAATTTAACTCATCTAAATTCAGCCAATGGCAGAGCCAACACTTGTGTCCTGCACTTTTTACTCCAAGTCCAAGGGGTTTGTATTAGGTCTCACTGTTTTGACCAAAAACAATATTAATCACATTGCTTTCTTTAAAAACTTGATTTCTCAGTTTATAACTTGGCTGACAGTGACCACTTAACAACTTTGTTCAGGAAAGAGGAAGCACATTAATGCTTGGGAACTGAATAAGAAGATGGCCGAGGGACAGTGACAGGTGCCAGTCATGTTACAGGCACTAGTGGTAAATCTGAAAACATGAAGAGGGACTTTAGCCAGGGCTCCTTTCAAATGATTGTATGTTCCAGTGGAATCAAAATGTATTGAATTGTAGTTACTTTGATAATATAATGACAGATCTTGATGAAATTACTTGTATTTTATTTTTCAATCCATAATTCTAGTGAGATTGTGATTTTCTTAGTAACATATAATACATGCCATTAAATATGATCCTATTGTCATTTGAATTAATTTTTCCTTCTAGGTAGAACAGATTTTGGGGTAATATTCTTTCTTGATAGTGCATACTGTATGAGTTAAAAATCTTATTTTACTAGATGTTCAATAGTCAAAATGCCCTTTTGTACCTTTCAGTTCATAAATAGGTAACTGAAATACTTTTTCTGCAATTTTTATAAATTGTTATATATGAATACCATATATTCAATTTCCATATTTATACTCCATTTTATGTATCAAATATTTACTAACTTATGTATTACATTCTTTGAAATATTAAACATTGAATAATTTTTACTAACTTGTAGAAATCACATTGCAATAACTACATAGATATTAGGAAAACTGAGTATAAAGTTTAATAAAATTATCATTAGTAGTAACAGAATTATTCAGTAGTAACAGAATCTGAGGTGAATCTTTAAATTTTATATCCTAGTCTCTAGGACTATAAATAAAATAAACTGTATTCTCCTGGTTAGACTATGTTGTTTAGCACTGTTGACTCTAGAGAGATGATTACTCATGTGGATCTGACCTATGGTGAGAGTCCTTGAAAAGCTGAGAGTTCTGTATGACTGATTTTAGAAAAGAAAGACAAGAATTCAAATTACAAAAATGATTTAGACTGACTTCTGGACTGGAGGCTGTAGAGGTCATGTGGCAAAGGATTAGTTAGTATAACCTTTAAGAACTGAGGGTGACAGCAGGAAAATAAGAAGCTCAGTCTACACTTGGAGAAAACGAGATGAGGTTGGAAGCGATATTTGAACCGAGCCTACGAGCGCCTGACCACCTAACATCGTAATTTGGGCCTGCCACATCCTGAGAAGAAGTACAGAGCCACGCCCTACAGGATTTTTGACCAACAAAACTATGAAGTAGTTAATGGATATTATTTTAAGCCGTTAAGTTTCTTATAATGTGTTATGTGGAAATTGAAAACAATGCAAACCACTGTGGTGGTTTGTAAACTAAAGCTAATTGTTATAGATGCATACTGTGCAGAAAATTGTTCTGCAGAAAGGAATAAAACATTTTTCACAGCATTTATTAAAAGTTTCAAGCAAACATAGTCAACATATGCCTTAAAAGGACAAACTATTCCATTTCTAAACTATTCCAGAGACTTTATTCTCCAAACTGCTCTGTGTCAAATAATTTTTACCATTAGGGAATTTGTTCTTAATTCTCCCTCATCCCCTCTTACTAGTGGTAATTAGTGTAACTTGTGGCCACATTCTCATTCTCCTGTTCAGGCATATATCCTTATACAAAAAAGTTTACCTGTCCTTTCAAAAACATAAATATGCAAATCCTTAGAATCTGAAATAAGTGTAGAAGAGAGACTGTAAAGGTCAACGGGTCAATGGCAAGGACTCAGAAAAGCTTAGTGACTGTTTTGCTTTGTTTTCTCCCATGTCAGTTGCATGATTCTTCTCTTAGTGCATTTCTAACAATCACTTTTCTTTGACTCTTCCTAATTTTAGCATCATCTTACCATAATGTGACTCATACGCAGAGCAATTTTTCAAATTTCGCCCTTTTTCTTAGAAAGTAAATCATTTGCGCACTTATGATTTAGAATTGCGAGAGGAAGAGGGTGCCTGGATTAAATCAGTGTATCTCACTCATCCACGTTTCAGGTCAGTAGCTGGCAAGAGTATAATTATCAGTGGGTTCCTGAGACAAAGAAGGGAAAGATCATGAAGTTTACAATGTGGCCACCTCTCTAGGCAGGCAATAGAGATAGAAGAATCGAAAGAAATTTTGCCTAGTCATTATTAGTCAAGTTTTAAATCTAACATAAAAACTAACATTTGCCTCATTTCTCAACATCAACATGATACTAAAACTACACTTATCTGTCAGATGCAGGCAGAGGTACAAGAAACAATCTCTGTACTTTAGGAATTACAGTATGATTATTCTTCATATAAACTCTTTTAAAAACTTTCCCAAATGTTACTACGGGATAGCAATATGATAAATATAAATGAAAAAGGAAACTAAGCCAAAATTAATTTTGAAAACATTGATCAGGAAAGATCTAGGAATATAATTATTAAATTATGTCCCTATATTATTCAAAAATTTATCTTTCAAAATCACATTA
>PVIR01031621.1:0-19278 GCA_004026965.1 Petromus typicus
GAACCTCAATGTTGCTTTAGTTTGCATTTTTCTAATGACCAGCAATTCTGACATCAGAATTCTGACATACATTTATTGTTTCTTTGTACATAATTTAAGAAGCATCTGCTCATTTCACTTGACCATTTTTCATCAAGTGTTTTCTGGGAGATATCATTTTTATGTTGCTTACATATTCTAGATATTTCTCTTCTACCTGAGTAGCTGGAAATATATTTTCTGATTCTTCAGGTTGTTTCCTCGCAACCTGTTGTTGGTAATTTGTTTTTAATTCTTTGTGATCATATTTGTTGATTTGTGGTACTATTTTCTGTGAAGCCAAGATTCTGTTCAGGATATCATTGCCTTCAGTTATGACATCAAGAGTCACATCTGTTTTATCTTTCAGAAGATTATTATTTAATAGAAATCTTAATCCATGTGTATTTTAGGTTGGTGTGTAGTAAGAATATGGATCCAAGTACAATTGAGTGCATGCAGATAGCCTGTTCTCCCTGTGTCATTTATTAAAAGGCTATCTTTCCTCCAGTGTATGCTTTTATCAAAGAACAAATAGTTGATTGTGCTTTCTGTGTTTTTGCATCCTCTGTTCTGTGCCACTGACCTATGTGCCTGCCTTTGTGCCAGTATCATTTTGTTTTTATCAGTGTATGGAGTTCTCTTTACCACCAGGAACAACAGCCAACCAAATTAATCAGAGCCAATTATGGTAAATGAAATTATATAAAGGACTTTGAAGATTGTTTTCATATTTTATTCACTAAAGTTCTCCAGTCATTAACTAATGAATGACAACATTTAAAAATACATTAATAATTTATTTAGGAAAGGATGATTTAATGATCCTTCCTTCCTTGGCTACTTGAACCTAAAACAAGTAGCTCTTATCAGGGCATTTTACCTCACTGTGGCCTGACATCTTTCACAATGTGGTGTCATCTTGTCTCTATGAGTATAAATGTTTATCACTTTGGAGATAAAAAATATCAAACTAAATTATACAGATATGCTTTTCCTTAAGGTCCTTAAAAAGTCTGATACATGGAAATAAATTTCCTTCCTTTAGGTTGTATTAGTAGTTATAACCTGAACAAATATAACAGACAAAAAGTGTAATTGGTAAATGCAAAAGAAATAAACGTTTGTCTATTGCTTCATGAATGTAGGTTGATAAAACCACAGAAGATGTGGTCTCTGCAGTCTTCCGAATGTTGGACAGGCTTTTCTCTGTTTAAAGATATCACAGTCAACATCATTGTGCTCATTATTTTCCCACTCCAGAAAACTGGAATAGGCAGAAATGAATCTCAAGATGTTCCTCCGATTGGAATTTTATCTCATTCACCAGCACAGTGTTGTCTACTGAAAAAGAATGCACAAAAGATTTTGGTATACAGAAGTTTTTCTGCAATGGAAAATTTAAAAAATGGAGACCCCCATTTAATTGTTTATTATCAAATAGCAAATTATTAACCTTTACAAATAAAGTTCTACATATTTTCAGTCTTTCTAAGTCCACATGGGATAATCATTCAAATCATATTTTTAATTAACATTTTCCTTTCCTAATTCTCTGAATATTGTCATTTTTGGCTGGATTAAAATACCTGGATTATTAGGAATGTAGGTAAGTGCACTTCTGGATGTGTCCTTGAGTTGGGCTCGCCCACTTCTGAGCTCATATGCCCTACATAAACCTGTTTGCATAATTATACATGTGTTTTCTATGAATTTGTCCCTGGAACCCTAACAAAGACACATGGAAATAACAGGTTCAGATAGGCAGCATCACCATTTTAATTTTATACAATTTGAATTAACACCTCTGTGAGAATGTTTCATTTGTTGAATCATTGTGATACATAGCAGTCAGCTTCTTGTTATGTCTATCATTTTTCTTTTTATCAATTAAGACTTATAATTATCTTTCACATAACTGCTAGATTAACTGACCCAAAGACTTCTGTAAAACTGAAATATGATATATTTCTAAAACCATAAAGGAGAAATTTTGTTTCCCAATTTAAAGTATGTTCTTACATATGTTTTAAATAAGCTTTCATAGTAATTATTGTGTACACATACATATCACAATTTTAGAGGTTATTTATCAAGGGTGTTTCATGTAGATACTTGCCTAGTCTTCTTTCATTTTTAAGTACCAATGAAGCAATCTGGAGAGCTATGAAAATGTAATTGGTTTTTATAAGCCCTATCCTGAAAGACACATTTATTTGACATCTTTCACAGATACTGCCCTCCTCTGTTTATCAATCTTTGATTTTTTTTTCAACTTGTAAGTAGCACTCCTGCACATTTGTATTCTGTCCATAGCTAAATTCCAGTAAAGTTCAGCTTTCCCATAAAAAGGAGTATAAATAGTGCATAAAATGATGATTCAAGCTAGCACATCCAGAAAATAAAAGCATAAAAGTAAAGGTCATTTTAACAATTTTTATCTTGGTGCCCACTGGAAAATATATAGTGTGAAAAAGAGTTTTGATGTTCAAGTTTTTTTCCCCTTTCTATATTACTTCCTGTGATCATTTTAGAAAGAAAAAAAGAATTTTTAATGAGAAAATCATTAAAACCATTGTTGGTCTGGCAATTTCAGTCAGTAATTTCAATATTTAATCATTTATCAGAATCACACTTAAAAATAATCAGTCCTTAAATATTGTATTCTTCTTTGGTTGCATTAACCATGCATAAGTTGTATTTTTCCAAGAATGAAAAATTTCTTACAAAATTATTTAAATGAAATATTTCACTAAGATTAATGTATTGAGTCTTACTCCATGAATTTGTTCATTGAGAAAATCATGACTATACTAGGAAGCTACTGTAGCTATATGAACTATGTTAACTTATGTGTAATCACAGTGCCATATTTGGTTAAATTTGACTTAGTAATTTGACTTTGTGTAGTGAGTGTTCAATTAAAGTGTTGAAAAACTTTAGAAAGCTTGTATACATGGGTTTTGAAGCCATAGGTAAATTGGTCTGGAAATATATATTGAAAGAATGACTTTTGATGACTAATGTTTACCTGAATTAAGTAGCTAGTAATTTTTCCCCACATGACTATGATATGTGCCCATCACTAAAACATGTGCTTGAATAATTATTGGGGTGATTTTTGTACTCTGACAATCGATATGTCTATAAAAACATTTTTATATACTCACAAAACAATTTGTGTGTCAATTAAAAACAAAACAATAAAACCAGTTAAATGTAGCAATAAAGAATATTGGAGAATGGACTATTTTTGTAATAAAAATTTAAAATGTGCAGAATCCATTTAACATATTAGAAGTCATAATAGAAAAATGAAAAATTGTGTAGGAGGCACTTATTTTAATTGATTTGTTTCACAGTACAGTAACTCATTAATGGTCATATTGGCTTATTGAGATATTCTAGGGCAATGGATAGTGTTTATAATGCAAATGTTAAACTTGTGAAAGTATGATAGATTTTAAATAAATTTAGCTATTTCACAAACATTTAAGCTTTCGCTTCCTGAGACACAAAATCTGTTGTACATAGTTTAAAGGAAGAGAGATGCAATTCCACTCATTTTGGGGGAATTCTGTCCACGATCCGTTGGCTCCGAGGCTGGAACATTATGAGAAACAGGCACAGAGGAAGATAGCTGTTAACTCCGTGGCATTCAGGAAAAAATGGAGAAAATAGCAGCAGCGGGAACAAGAATGAGCCTATGTAGACCCTCTCCTCAGGGACTCATGACCTCTAAGCGGGCCCCGTGTCTGATCACATAAGACCTTTGAGGTACATTCTAGGTCTAAACAGTAACAGCAATGTGCATATGATACAAGGAATAGTGCTATATCTGATGCATATCTATATATCTATCTATATATATAGATACATATATACACTATTGTTCATATATATATATATTCATATATATATATATATATATGACTGCCACAAATATGAAGCTACTTGTGTATAATTTACTTCTACTAGAAGTAATAGTTCTACTAGGAGATATTGTATGAACAGTGTGTGTGTGTGTGTGTATATATATATAACATATAAAATATCATTTTTCTTATTTTATTATATATATATATATACATTATATTTCCTCAAAATTTTAGAAATATGTGGATGTAGAAATGTAATCTTACCAAGTCAATCATATGCATAGAAGGTCTGACACTAACCAGTTCTACAAGGATAATAACACCATTTTTTTTATTAGAGTATTAATTGTATACATTCTTGGTAATATCAAAATTTTTCTAGAAAAATCAGAGGAATACTATGTAATTTAATATATTTAAAAGAAGAATTATCAAAGTAGTGAATTTTAAGAAATTATTTAAGAAATTTTTAAATTTAAATTTAAGAAATTATTAACTTCATTCTATCATCCTCTAGTTGTAAGTGATAAAAAATAGAAATAAAAGAAAATAAGAATTTTTACTCTGATTAATAAGAATGATTTCTTAACTTGAATAACTTTACAGTGGAGTCTTTGGGGATTTGAAAAAAAAAGTAGAGAACAATTTATATCACTGTATTGTGTGATTTGTAGAGATTGGGAACCTCAAAACAAATAGACAATTTACTCACGTAAATGTAGGTGCAGAAATTGAAGAATGTTATTCTCTTTTGTAGTTGTCTAGGGAAGATTCATGAGAAAAATTATAAGACCAGTCCAAGGAACAAAGGCAAAAGAGGTGACATTAATTATACATGTTTACTTTTCCTTTCATTATGTGCCTTCCCCAACAGGTGCCTCTCCCAGAACACTGTTGTTCAGGAAGTATCTCCTGGTGGAACAATTACTTCTAGTAGAAGTGAACTAAAAAAAAAAAAAAAAAAAAAAAACTAGCTTCATATTTGTGGCAGTCTTCTAGAATATTTATATGTGTTAGTTCAGTTACTCTTCAGCCATACTCATTATTTTAATTGCTTTAATTGGTATATTTTATCCATAATTTATGATCACAATCAACATTGAGGGTCTGTACCAGTACATGGCAATGTTCTCATTTTCTCCCATTTCCATGACCTCCCCACCACCCCCACCCTCTACATGCATAAACTTTGTTTCCTTTTTATTTTTAAACTAGCAACTTATTTATTTTTAAACCAGCAACTTCTACTTTTCTTGAGGCATCTGAAACATGGATTGTAAATTTTATCCAATATCACATATTCAGGAAACTAACTTTAATAACAGAGCCTCACAAATCCTGAACTCATCTGTGTTCCTCCAACGCTTTTCTGACTTTCTGTACATCATTTTCTTCCACTGGTTTGAACAGAGGTGTGAGCCATGCTCATGTACATCATTTACAGTCATGAAGAACTGGTCATCTCTTCTAAATGGATAGTATAAGTTAGTATAAACAAAACAGTGATTGGGAGAGCATGTAAGAAAAAACTCAAGTGATACAGACAATGAGTTTTTCATTACTATTTTTAAAAATAAATGTACTCTATTAACTACACAAAAGATATTTTCCAGTTAAAATTATTATATTGAATTGCAGGTTGTAAATTTTAATAAAATCCTATGAGTTCAACGAAATAAACTTTAGAACACATTAAAATAAAATTGATATTAAAATTTTTAAAACATTTCATATGTCAAATATATAAGAATTATTGCCAATTATAAGAAAAATATCTGTATAAGAGGTTAATTTATGTGTCTTTTGTATAACCACAAAGCCTCACTAGGAGAAAAATACATATAAATGATATAGTGGAAAAAATATCAGAATGATGAGAAAAATAGTTCAAAAATTGTAGCTGGGCCATAAATTTTTAATCATATCTTTGAAAAGCAAATGAGTTTATTTTATACATTTAGAGCAATTTAAAAAAAACAAGTTTGTTATTAAATATGTTTTCTACATGAAGTTAATCAGCTTTGCAAATATAGACACAAGCAAGCATATGCATATATAAGACATGGAAATGATAAGCAGAATATTTTAAAATTACTACATTATGTAACTTTGTATAATGGTAATATATCTACTTTTTTTAAAATTAAGCTAGAATGGCTATATTTATGCAAATAAAGCAAGTGAATTTGCAACAAATGCCCATATGCACTTACAGACTAACTGGAAACATTCTGACCTGTCTGTATGCTTGGGAATTATATAGTCCCTCCAAGCTCATTGCAGGTTTCCTTCTGAGATGTTGGCATTATTGGTACCGAGGGTAGCACCAGGAGGTGGAATCTCCTTGGAGAATGTAGGTCACTTGAGGAGGTTTTTTTTTTTTTTTTTTTTTAATTGAAATCTTTATTGGTACATTACATATACGCATCATGATTGCACTCCATAATGGGGATTTGTACCAGTATAAGACACAATTTAAATCTCATTTTTTCCCATAGCCCTACCCACCCTACCACCCCCCTATATACATACAATTTGTTTTCTTTCTTTTTTGTTAACTTGAAGAATTTCTTTGAAGAGTCTCTCTCTTCCTCCGCACGCTCCTTTCTCCTTCTGGTCACCATGTTTTGCTCCACACCATATTCTTAAACCCCAAATCATGGCTGTCTCATAGGCTGATCTTCCTATAAGATTCTCCTAGGGAATGAAAGGTGACTAACAGTGAATGCCAAAGGACGTGAATTGAGCTAATCTGTACAGGGAGATTTCAACTCTTAACAAAATGATCCGTGATTCTTCTGTCAAAGAACTGTGAAGGATAAGCAGGATACAGGTGAATTCTTCCCAGTCAGTAACCTCACAGTGACAAAATACTATTTATAGTACATGATAAAGTGCCTTGATGAATTCTTGGTGAACAGCAATTGATAGCACTTAATAAAACTTCATCATCACAGAAATAATGAAAAACCTGGGCATATAGCTCTGTTCCTTGTTATTGGAATGTTATCAAGCTAGAATACATTTTATCTGAAATATTTACTATAAATTTAGATTTATGTCCAAATCCTAACAAAAATATAATCCTCTTTTCTGTAACTCAATTAATACTTTTGTGTGATTGTCAAATAATACATCTTACTCTACTAAATCTTTCTAAATCATGTTTCTGGTTTGAACATCATTTGAAATAAAAACAATTGCAACAAATCTGCCTGAAAGTTTTAGGTAGATTAATTCTTGATACAGTCATCATGTTCTTTATGAGAATGCTTTCATAATGTGATACAGCTGGGTGGAAATTGAGCACAAGGGAAGTTGATTACTTACATTATTTAGATTTTCCAAACAGATGCTTCTTCTGTTGTAAATCATATTTTAATAATACAAAGAAAAATAAAATGTGTAATAATCAATAAAAGTCTATTGTTAAGCAGAATATTATGTCCAAATAATAATTATCATAATTTTAATTTTTACCTTGAAATTCATTTATTTTATGTATGCTCCCATAGGTAATAATTATCATTATCAACTTATGGAATTATTTATATATTTGAATGAATCACTCATTCAGTAGCTAATCATATTTAACATTAGAACCTTTTATATGTAGAGTCATAAATCAGAAGGCCCATTAGAGTAATTATGGAAATTAAATGAAAGAGACTGAGAAATATTCTAAAACATAGTAACATATAATTATTTACCACACTACTTTTCTGCACATATTATTATGGGGTAATCTAAATGTGTGGTGAATGTCTAAATACAAAACTGTTAGAAGACTCAATGTCATTGATCCACTTTGAAAAACACCTCTAGTTTCAAATACATTCATACTATTTTCTTTGATACTTTCTGAAGCTGTTCTGGAGTCTTTGTACTGTGAGTTGTGCTCAGAAGATAGGAAATACCGCTGCCAAATGGCAACTAATGGAAAGCAAGGAACCTAAAGATAATGGGGTACACTTTTTGTTTAATAATTTGGGTTGATTAGTACACTTAATATAGAAATCATGTTCACGTTCCTCATTGAGAATTTGTACCTATGCATCATACATCTTGAGTCTCATTTTTCCCATTCTCTGTTCTCCCTTCAACAACCCGCCTCCCTTTATATACAAGCTTTCTGTTTTTTTAAAACTATTGAATTTTTTCATTCCCTTTATTTTCCCTGCCCCCGTTCAGTTCCCCTTTCCCTTTGAACATTTTCTTCCTATTTCACAATGCCTGTCATGCATTTTGGACATTATTTATACTTTCAATTTCTCACACTACAGAAATAATATGGTATTTATACATCTGGGTCTCATGTATTTCATATATGAGTATGGCTTCAAGGTGCATCCATTGAGCTATAAATATTGACCATGTATCATCTTCGTGGTTGAGTCATGCTCTTTTTATTTAAAAAGTCACATTTTTACCCAGGCTGCAGTGCATTCTCACATACATAATTCACTATATTTGGCATATTGTGACTTTATTTGCCAAAATCAAAGTGGCCGTGAGACGTAAACCTTTTGGACTGACTTTGGATACTAAGGCAACCACAAAAGTATAGCTGAAGACACTCACAGAAGAATTCTAGAATTGCTTTAGCTATTGGAAAATACAGTGTAATAATTATATTAAAAGTGAGAAGACATTTTTATGACTATTAATGGCAGTGTATATCTTACTCTCTTTTTTTTAAGTTTAAACATTTATCTATTTTTGAACATAGTTTTTATTTCTACTTTTGTTCAATAAGAATATGCCTAAAAAAGTACTTCCTTTAATTCTTCTGTATACCTTAGTTTTAAAATCATAAGTAAAAATCAAATTTGTAAGAACCAGTTAAGGGATGCAGTTTGACATGAAAATAAAATACAATTTTAGATACAAACATGAAAATATATCCCTCTATTTTCTATGCTATAACCATAACTCATCCAATACACACAGCACTTCTGAATGATGTTATTAATCTTATTTGTTCCGGTCCACTGGTTATAAATATTCAACATTTTGAATTAAATACAATTTCTTTGAAAATAAAATACTTTATTAAGACAATGAAAGCTTTGCATGTTCCTTATTAATTTTTACATATATTCTTTATGCATCACAATGTACTCCTACAATGTCCCATACAATGAGAAATATATTTGTGGGAGCTGTTGTACTACTTTTTTGAGTGGGACACAACTAACTTTTCATGTTTGTAAGGCACGGTCGTTCACACTTGTAGTAACAATGAAGACCATTTGATCATTTGACACAAAACATCACTAGTTCTAATGCTGATGTCATTTAACTTTCATAATATGTGAAAATAGTCTGGATATAAATATCATTTAACCCACTGCAAAACTTCCTGTTCATTGGAATCTTTATGTTGTTTCCAATTGTCTCACTTTTTCTCTAGACCGATATAGTTTTGCCTGCTCATCATTGTAGCGACATTCTTGTTAATATACAAAAATGTATTCCCACTCACTATCTAGACTATCCTGACCCTAATATTCGAGTGACTTGGCAATAGTAAATATTTTGCACAAAATGTGGTGCTTTCTGCTAAAAGTTCAGAAAAGCCAGATGAAAGTTGTTCTACCATTTTTATAATCACCCTCATTATCAGTTTTTTTTTTTCTTCTTTTCCACTTTCAAGTGCCCTTTACTTTATAACCCAACTTCCAGCTTCTGATAGCTTCATTCTTACAGGATATGACCTTCTGAAAAATAGAAACCCAGAGACAAAAATTTGCAGCATCTCATGTCTCCCATCATACAAACCCTTCAAGAGCCTCCCTCATTTTACTTACTTCATCTGTATTACCAGGAAAAGCTGACGTCTATTAGCAACTTGAATTCTAATCTTTCTTATTATTCACAAAATTTACATAATTCATGTGGAGTCATGTTGGTAGACAATTTTATCATTCCTCTTCTTTTAATAAAAAGATACATATGTCCTTATCTCTCAATTTTTACTTTATTTTTCTGTTCCTTATTTTTATAAAACATCAGCCAACAGAATAAAAATGTAGAAAATTAATGAGAAAATAATATATTTGAAGATACAGTAAAATGCTGGACTTCAGGAATACTCTAAACAAAAACAAAATATTCCCTTTTTTTATGTTCATGTGGAACATTCTCTAGTATGGACTGTAAACCGGGCATGTCTTAATATTTAACAATACCTCTTACACTAGCTTCTAAAAATGTAAGTATAAAAACAGAAATAAGTGTTAGCAAGGATATATAGAAACTCAAATGCTAAAATACTGATCAGAAAAATTTAAAAAATCAGCCCCTGTACAAAGTGGTATGGGAAGTCTTACAAAGGAAGCTTTGAAACTTCTATATGATCTGAAAGCACTCCACTTCATCATATATAACCAAAATAATCAAAAACAGCAAGTGAATCAGATCATTGTCCCAATACTCACTGCATCATTATTCACAATAACTAAAATGTGGACACAATCAGTATCAATCTACCAGTGAATGGATAACACAACAAGAAACATGCAGACCCAATAATATTATAAAATTTTAGAAGGAATGGGATTTTTACACTGGTGATGAAGAAGGTAAGTCTATAAAACATGTTTAATAAGTTAGGCACATAGAAACAGTATATAATTCAATATATGTGTGGGATCTATGAAAGCTAATGTTTTACACTGATAGTAGAACAGATATTACCAAAGCCTGTGAGGAGGGAGCATTAGGGATGTAATGTTTGGTTAGGGCAGAGATTCATTTTCAGGGAATAAGAATGATCTACCAGAATGGTGTTGATGGGGGAACAATAAGGGGAGTATACCGCATACACCAGAGTGGGTAAAAGGACACACAAAGAGTTTCCTGGCTAATTTTATACTCTATATTTTATCACAATACGAAAAGAAGCAATAACCTGTTAATTTATATTAACACTTATTATGTTAATTGTCTATGAATTTATATTAGACTGGGTTCCTTTTGGTGTAAGCAGGGCAGGTTTTAATATGTTCACCAAATTTATTTCAGTGGAAAATAACAGGGGATCTTGTTATGTTCATGAATGTTCACCCGTTTGTAGATCTGGCATGGATGATATAGGTGGCTTTGACTTATTTTCATGTCATCTTTCTAAAAGGCTAGCCTGGGGTTTTGTTTATTGTGTAAAAAGAGAACCAGAGAAAACACGGAAGGCAAGCACCTACTTGAGGTCTTGGTAGAAAAGTAGCACATCCAAATGTGCCAGATTCTGTTGTCAAAACAGACGACAAGGAAGCCCAGCTCAGCAGCTGGGAACAGTAGCTCCACACTGAAAACATGAGAGCCCCAAAGCCTATCTTAATTTCTCTGGATGGAGGAGTGCATTATTGCAACAGATCTACCAATGTTTTAGTAATAATGTGAGGATTTTTGTAATTAGGTTAATAAATATTATTTCACACTTTAAGCTATCTTTCCTTCCATTCTACCAACAAAATTTTCATTGTTTCATGATGAAAAATTGCTTACTCCTTTTATCTTGTGACTTTTTGTGAGATGTTAGCTTAAAATAGACATAAAAGATCTATAAAACCATAGTATTTTGAAGAATATAGTTTCAACTTCTCATTCTTTCTTACATTTTACCTTTTATTTCATGGATAAATTTTCAAAGTTTATGTTTTACAGGGTCATATAATGCTATCTAGTTATTTATATATTTCAATAAAATACACAGAAAGAAAAATTTAAATGGTGATTTTTAAATGCATTGTTAATATGTAGGACACATGTATATGAATATTTTTCAATTTTTATTTTGAACAAATACTATAGAATACAATTGCATACTAGATTTTATATAGAAAGGATATCACTTTCACATAATCTGTGTATACATAGACTGTGTGAATCTCTTTTATAATTAAAACAGACTTCTAATATCAAGCCTATTTTTATTTCCCTCCTGTTTTGTTTATTTTACAAGATGATATCAGGATAGAATTTGAAAAGTCAATTATGCTAAAGAATAATGAATTCATAAAAAGTAATGTATTATTTTTTTCATCCTAATTTGAGTTTTTTCTTCAATTTTCTAAAACATAATAATGCTTTTGCAGAAAGGAAGCTATCAGATGTCAATTTGCAACTTCAAATAGGCTATTTCAACTTTATAAAAGCATTTGAACAGTACATAAATTACACAGGTGGTGGATAACTCAATATTCAGTATATCAGAACATCTTGTCATTGATCCACTGTCTCATTATTTTAATGGATAAAATAGAAATGGTAGGCATATTTAGAAGATTTTTATCTGGACATTTTCCATCTCATTTTAAAAAGAATTACTTTCTTGTAATTCAGAAACTACCATGTGGTACAGATGTTAGTATTCCAATTTTACATATAGTGTTTTCTGAATAAAACTTATGTTTTTAAGTAAAGTATTGTAATGACAACTGATTATTTTTCACTTTAATGTCATGACCATGAATAAGTACCACAAACTTTAATTTTATAGTTTTGGTTTTAATTTCTAACCTTACTTATGCTGAATATGTACTTAATTATGTTCAACATTTTCTCTTCTCTTTCTTAATTTTGCAGTCATCTTTCTAATGATTGACTGATTTGTTCATCATAAGCATCACACACTTGTATGGCCTCTGGATTTCTTTCTTCAATATAGTTTTTTATTTATTTTTGTTTTCTGAACACCTTAGTCACATGTCCAATAAGCTATCTCACACCTTCTTAGAGTTGAATCATAGGTATCCAAAATTCAATATATTTACAACTGGACTTTAAATTTTAAACTATACACCTATCCCTATATCCAGAAATAATAACTCAAACTTTCCAGTTGCCTACATTAATGTTATGGGGTTATTCACAACTCCTTTTTACCTCATACTTCATATACAACACATTATATAAAAATGTTCACTGTCTCTATCATTACAATATATCCTGAAGCAAACCTCTTGTCATAGTCAGCTATACCACCACCAAAGATCAAGCTATCATTGGCTCTGTTTTCAGCAAATTAACAGGCTTAATTTAATTCTGCCATTGCTCTCCATTCTAGTTGAGGAAATAGAAACATTTGTGTTCAAATCTAAGACAATTCAGAATCTGCGGCCAATTTTCTAATGATGATATTGTTTTGAACTCATCTTTCAAAGTTCATCCTGTTCAAGGAACAGTGTATCTCTTATGTCTTCATCAGAGAGAACAGAGTGTAACAAGAGATCATTCAGAACTGTCTTCAGCTTTAGCTAGAATTGTATTTTTGCAGGTGTAATGGTAGTGAGTCTTGTATTTATCTCAAGGGAAGAAACATGTTACAATGAAATTTTATATTCTCCTTAGACTTTTAAGTGCTCACAGCTCTGCCCACACAATCTTTTGTCAGTTTCAATTTGTTGTTCGGAACTATACTATGTTATCCATAGAATATTTTACACTTAAAATCTGCATAATTATGTTTGGTATCTGTATTGTTACCTTCATCTAAAATATAAATATGATCAAGAGGGATTTTGATGTTTGTTTATTCTCCAAATATATCTACAAGAAGAGCCTAGAATAGTTTTTTTAATACAAAACTGATGCTTAATGTATATATGCTGAATGAGTCCTCATGTTTTAGAGCAGAAGAGCCGCTAAGTGGAAGGGACATATGATGGCTTTGAACTTAAGTCCTGATGGAGAGTGATGTGGCATGTAGGGTGCAGGCTGGGGTAAGACAATCAAATCTTGATTTTAAGTGAGACAGTGAACGTAGTGATTAACTGAAAAACGCTGTCTGGTGTAGGAGTGCTCACCAGTAACTGAGTCAGCATGGTTCTGGCCAGAGAGGGCTACCTAAAGGAGACGTGGTTTGGAGAACAGTAAGAAGGAGACTAGCTGAGAGGGAAGGATTTCACGTTGATTTTCCTTCTGCTTCGCAGGTGATTTCTCTCAGAAAAGTTTCAGCTGTTCTTTTCTGAGGCGTTCCACACTCTGCCTTCACCTTGGCCATCCTTACCTGGCTCTTAGCTCATATCTTTCAGCTTCGTGCCCAGGCCTTTGGCCTGACGCAGACCCTTGACCTCTAACACCAGCAGTTGGGTTTTCTGGTAGACCCTTCTGGTAGTCTTTCCCTCTCAGACTCCTTGTCTCCTGAAATGACAAAGGGAACACTGCGGTGGGATCCAGGCTGGATTATTAGTGTCTATAGAAAGATAGATTTCTTGCAATATACTTCATTTCTACATTATATTTCTGTGGGCAGATACTGTCAGCTAGTCTTGTAAATTCTTGTGTTTGCATTAAATTTGATTTAGAACTGTGAAATCTTCTCAGCGGACTTGTCCCAGCCCCACAAATTCTTGCCCGCGCTAATACAACTGAGATGTATTTTTATTATAGCTAAAATTCTGCAATGCTATGGCAAACCGTTTTTAGTGCTGAAATTGACACTATCCAAATTATGACGTTTTGTTTTGTAATTTATGGGGAAAAGAAATGTTCTTGGTTTTGTCTGAGAGTTCTGGTGACAATTTCTTGTAACTATTTCCTTGTAACCTGAACTGTAACCCCACTTAATTTCCTCAAATGACTACTGATCAATATGCACTTGAATAATTGAGTGATGTTAAAAATATCTTTTATTTATCTTTAAATATCTTTGTCATATACCCCACCCCTCTCTGGTGCTCTGTTCTGTCTATGTAATATAATTTGATGCCATCTCTGTGGCGAGACCTAGATGGATGTCTGAGCTTTCAATCCTTCCCTTGAATTCTAGAAATCATGTCAGTAATTTCTTGCATTACAAGGAAAGTTGTGTGATGTTCAATGTTTTAAACTTTATACATTGATATAGTTTACTCAGTCTTTTAGTGATGAATGATGATAAGGTAAACCAGATTCCCATTCTATATCAACTAAAAATGTAATTTAAAAATTAAGTTTTGAAAAGAAAACACTTATTTAATAGTAAAATAATTTTTTTTAACTTTTATACAACTTTTTTACTTGAGAAAGTCAGAATTTCTCCTTTCCCTTCTGGGCACATTTGATATTTCATGTTTAACAGGAAATTTTCATACCAACACTTAATGACGTACAGCATTCTATTGTTTTTTGTTTGTTTGTTTGTTTTGTTTTTGTTTTTTCTATTCCCTCATCTGAGTTTAGAATACCCAGATGTGTGAGGGAAAGTTTTACTCATTAAAAACATGAATTATATATTTTAAATTGTCAACAAAATATTATCAATTGTGAAGAAAGGTATAAATATATATATAGCAACTTGGTAATTAATACCAAAAATTAACATGATTTTTCTGATATTAGCTAAGTAATTAAAAAAATGAAAAATATGTTTATACAAAAGTTTAAATAAATAGCTCTATAGTCAAACTCAACTGTTTGAAAAAATTTTTCTATCATTTATTGATGTTTTTAAACTTTAGTTTTCCTCTTAATCTGAGATTAAAATAGTTTATGCTTGATAAAAGTTTGGACTGATTAATGTGTACAAAAGCTTTAACCTGGTCTATAACAGGTTATAGTCTGAATATCCTAACATTGCTATTATATAATATGCCAAGGATGAGGGACAGAATTGAAGTATGGAAACAGTCACTTAAAATGCAGAGTCAGATGTTTCTCATGTAATAGAGGATCTGGAAATCAAATGGCACCAGAGTGAGTTATAAGAGCAATTCAATGTGCCATCTACAGAAGGTCTGAACCATCGTTTATCTGTCCACTGGTAGCACATGTCGCTTCATTTTAGGTTTGGATCTTTGTGCTCATAATTGGGCCTCACTTCAGTTTAAGTACTTCACTCACCCAGGCAACACGTTGTATTTGTGTTAGTGTTTTAAAACATTTATCATTGTAAGTTTTTTTTTTTTTTAACTTTATCTCTGTAAAATATTGTAACTATGGCTGCAAAGAAAGTTAGTAGTTTTAGCAGGAATAGTGTGAGAACTTTTACAGAGTTACAGAAAGGATTCATTTGAATCTTAAAATCTCTTAAACTACTGGAAAAAATGAATTTGTAAGTGTAACTTTAGGCCTCTGAACCAAATAGTTGGTTTTCTATTATATCTTATGAAAAAAAAAAGTTCTGTTTTCAAAATTTTCAGTGTTCAAATATAAATTTGGAACAAACTGAATTTGACAAGTCTCTCTGTAACTCTAGTGCTCTCTCTCTCTCATGTTCTCTCAAAAAGTTTAAATGAGAAGCTCTATGGTCAAATTCATGTTTACACAGTATTTTACTATCATTTATCAATTTTTCAATTTTAGCTTTTCTCTCCCTTTGTCTAAGTGAGATTAAAATATTTTATGCTTCATTAAAATTTGGAAAAAATTAGAGAGAGAGACAGAGACAGAGACAGAGAGAGAGACAGAGAAAGAGAGAGAGAACCAAAAATATATATATACATCAGAACAAGAAAAATTACTATAAATATTTTAATACTAAATTTGTTGAGACATCAGTTTATTAAAACAAGATATATATTTGAGTTCTCAGCATTGGTTTTGTATATGTATTTGCTAAATCAAATATACCAAGTAGTAGCATCTTTTTGTAAGAAGCCAGAATGTGAGAAATGAATTTTGTTTCCTAACATTTTGTTACACATCAGTTCTTTTTATTATTTTTTCTTTTTTAAACATAGGGAACTCATGTTAAAATTCCTTGAAAATTATGTAAGGTGAATATAACTTGTATATAAGTTCATTATGATTAAATGAAAATTTCTAAACAACACAAGAAAGTGGTTTGTATAAATGTGTTTACAAATGTATGTACTTTAATAAATAAAAAACTGTTTTGTGAAAATTTTCCGTTTATTTTTCTGTCTTGGCTTAGGTGTTCCATTACTTTCTTAGAGCTGTCATGACAAAATATCACGTTTGGGAGTGTTAGAAAAAGAAAATTATTTTCTTTCAGTTTGTCAACTTGAAACTGTAAGAACAAGGTGGTCACAGAGTTGCTTTGTGGTGAGGCCTATTAGGGTGCATATGACTGGTCTTTCACTGCATCTTACCATTTATTTTCTTTGTGCATGTTCATATATTGGTGGATTAGGATATCATTTTTATAAAGTCATCTAATGTCCATATTAATATTGTGAAAACAGTAATATTTGGGTTATTACAGGTATATTGCTCTGTGCTCTTTCAACTTCTAACTCATCTCAAAAATTTTAGTTTTACTATGTCACAGTAAAATGTATAATCACAAAAAGAATAGAGATTACTAGTGATCATTAAGATTTGGACAAAAGAGATTAATTACACACTATTGATAGAAACATAAATTACTATATCCTCTCTGGAAAACAGTGTAGAAGTTCTTCAGTAAAATTAAAATAGTATGACCGATAATTTATGAGTCCTACTTCTGAGTATATGTTCAAACAAAATTAAATAAAAATGTAGAACAAATATTTTCACATTCCCATGTTCACTGTAGCATTATTCAAAGTAGCCACAAAATAAAAGCAATCCATGTGTCCACCTATTGATGAATGGCCAAACACAATATGGCACATATTGACACTGAATTGAATTTTCCAAAAAGAGAAATGAAATACTGTCATTTATGAAAATCTAAATGGAAGAGTAGAGCATTAGCTAAAAGGAAATAACTCAGACCCAGAAAAACAAACATGACATGATCTTCCTCATATGTGAAATCTAAAAAAGATAATTGCACAGCAGTTGAGAATAGAATGATACACATAATTCCAGCCTGTTTTCACATAGGTTGAACAAATTATACACTCCTTCTAACTCCTTTTCTGTGAACCTACAGATACATGGTAAAAGGACTCAGTGATGTGTGCAATTTTAAGTGGGAAAGATGTCACAATTTAATAGAAAACATCCAACTTGACATGGTTTTTAATAACATTATTGTCAGTACTGGTAGATAATTTTGCAAAAGAGATTTAGAGAAAGACAGAGAAAGTCTGACTGATCAGTACTTCATTACATTTAGATTGCTGTAAGAGCTCTGTGGTCTAATTACATGATATGGTCAATAAAGAAACAATTATATACCATAAATTTCTAAAAGCTAGGAAAACCAAAAGATTTAAAAAGATTTTATTTAGCAGTGGTTACAACTGTTAGAGGAGCCAACATTTCATGCAACCTGTGGTGATTAGGGTTCAGTGTAAAATACACTGGCTTAGGATCTGCTCACTGGACTGGTGAAGCAATTGTAGGATGGTGTGTGTGGCCCACAGAGACACAGTTTTGTTGTCCCTGGATAATTCCTTTCCCTTCCTCCATGGAATTGTTTGCCATGTCTTTCTAGATGCCATGAAATACCTTCCCACTATGATATTTCTGCCCTGAAGTCAGCTGACGATGGGTTGAATACCAAAGTGACCCAAGGCAAATCTCTCATCTCTAAAGCTATGGGCATTGGATATTGTGTCACAGTGATGGGGGGGAAAAAAAAAAAAAAAAAACACCTCACCAATAAGGAGAATTCATACCAAAGAAAGATAGTCACTTCTAGATCTACACCTGGCCACGTGGTTGAAAGTAGTAGAACTGATTTCTGGGAAGAATTTTGAGCAATTTGGAAAACAATTTGGAAATTCAAGCTAATAAAAACTTGGGATATTGTCAGGAGAGCCTGATGGCTTGTTCTAACTCAAACTTAGAAGAACAGTTATTGAAGGCACATAATTAGTAAAGTCTAGGCTCAGAATAGTTCTGTTGGGAATAAAGGCTTTCTTGCAGTGTGTTATAGTATGGCAGAAATTTTTTATATTTTGTCGTTGTCATGAGATTTGGCAGAAGACTGATTATAACTAATATGGTAGAGAGAGAACTTCAACATAGCCCTGTATTCAAGCCATGACATGAGTAATGCTGGCTTCTTTTATTTAGATGTGAGAATCAGGAGCAAAAGTCAAAGTAGAAAAATTTCAAAAATGATACATTAATCTAAAATGATCTAAATATAATATAAAAGTTTAAAGGGATGCAGTTGCTGAAGACATTGATACCATTAAAATGGAAGCAAGTACCCTAGGAGAACAACAAAAAAAGATATTTTAAGGGAGATGTAGGTGTGGAATATGACCATTAGATACAAGTGTCCACCTGTTAGCTTTGAGATCTATCTGCCTGTAGTAGAGGTGGGGTGCATTTCTGGGTGTATCTGGCTGGGTCATAGGTATGCCTTTCAAATCTATGTCTGGCCTGGCACATTCTTCTCATGGATAATTCCTTTGCTCTTCCCACCCATCATGAATGATGCATCCTTGCTCAGTCATGCCTTCCACATGATATGCAATTAACAAGTATTTTAAAGTTAAAATTATAAAAATGTAGGGCAGGAGATTAGGCTCAGTGGTTCAAGTCCCTGGTTTGA
>PVIR01031622.1:0-19286 GCA_004026965.1 Petromus typicus
TTTCCCCTGCTTATTTTCATTCCTCCTGTTGTGTCTGCCATCCACGGTTAACATGAAGATGTTTGTTAAATTTGGTTTTTTTATTTTATTTTTATTTTTATTTTTATTTTTTGAGACAGGGTCTTGCTTTGTAGTTCAGGCTGGCCCTGAGCTCAGCCTCAAACTCACATCACAGCAATCCTCCTGCCTCTGCCTCCCGAGTGCTGGGATGACAGGCATGAGCCACCACGCCCAGCACTGTGGTATGTAGTGCTGGTTGCTGCTAGGCGTGAGTCTCCACACCCAGTATGTTATGTGGTTAACCAGGGATCGAACCCAGGTCTTGCACTTGCAAGACAGGCGCCGGAACCACTGAGCTAAATCCCCGGCCACATCATATTTTTTAAAAATATTTTTCACTTTAACAAAAGTTAATCAGTTGACTAGACATTTTTTTGTACTTTATACTTTTTTGCTTATACTGTTTTTCCTGTTTATTCTCATTTCCCCCACCTCCCCTCCCTTCACTTTGCACATTGTATTCGAGGAATGAGTTTTGCAGGTAGGCTTTCAGAAACAGCATTCTTTTCCCTCTAGTTCTAAATTCAAAACATGAATGTTTTGAGCAATGACTCTTTTTCTTCCTTGTGATAACATTCTCTTTATTCATGTTTTTCCTGGTTAGAGGTTTGAGTCATACGATATCTACTGTACTTGCAGTCCTTGTTTTTGTGCCCTTCTTTGGGTCTTATCACTTTTTAATTTGTTATATCCACTACTAATGTATATGGTATTCAAGTTGTGGGGAAGACAGTTTTATAAGATAGTTTTTTTTCCCAGTACATTGTTGGGGATAGCCAGCATTTTTTTTAACTGCACTGAGCAATATTTCTTTTAAAATAAATTTGCATACACTGAAATTCATAGTTCTAAATGTAAAATACAAATATGACATATTTATAATTAAGTATATATAGGCAAATGTATATAGTTAGAAATTTTACTGTGCTTTTCTAATCACTACAACTGTTACCTTCTAACCACTGATCTTTTTTTCTTCTTACAGTTTTGCCTTTCTGGAATGTCCTGTAAATGGATTGTACAGCCTTTTCAGTCTGGCTTTGTATGAGTCAATAGTTCATTCCTTCATTGTTTACTATTCTGTAGTATGGTTGGACCACAACTTATTTACCTCATCACTAGATAAGGGAGGTTTGAGTTGTATTTGTAGTAATTCTTAGTAAAGCTGCTACAAACTTTAGCCTGCAAATTATTTGAAGAGAAAGTTTCATTTCATATAGGTAAATGTGTAGTGTGGTAAATTAAAATTGAACTTGCTTTCTTCTCAATTTGTTAAACAAACTTAAACTGCCAAGTAAAGAGTTCACAAAGTGGCTGTGCCGTTCTGCAGTCTCATCAGCAGCATTATGAGAGTCCCATCTGGGCCTCTCCTCCTTCTCACCAGCGCGTGGTTTTCCATCTGACCTTGTACTATTCTAGGTAATTGTACTTCCAGTTTGCATTTTTCTAGTGACTGATGATGTTGAGCATGTTTTTGTAAGCTTACTTGGTATCTGGGTATCTTCTTTGGTGAAAACTCAGTTCCATTTAACCTCTTAGCCCTTTAAAATATTAGTTTATTTTCTTATTACCACGTTTTGAGAGTTCACTATATTTTCTTTTCAGAAATCTTACTAGATAAGTGACTTGGGACTATTTTCTTCCAATTTGTGATGTGTCTATCAGCTTTTCTTTGATGGGTGGTTTTGAGCATTAATATTATACAAAAACAAAGTAACTTTTAGGTCAGGCATCTAAATGATGCCTATCTGTGTATCTGTAGAATTCAGTTTTGATTATCCTCTTTGCTTCAATTTTCTCTCTTTTCTTTGATTTTGCCTTTCCTCCATCCCATTCTTCTGCACGCAAACACACTTGGACACGTGCACGCTCACACCCACATTTTCCTTGTTTATTTTTAGATTGGGTCTTTTAGTCAATACAGTAAATATCAGTGCTTCCCCATCAATCCTGTCTCACCAGTGTTTAATAGACACTGAAACAGTGCAGCTGTGTAGAGGAAATGAATTCTGTTCTCTGTCAAAATTGTGAAGAACTGTTGTTTTAACAGCTACTGAAGATGGAAGCATTTATATACCAGGGTCATATAGCTTGTCTAAACTGGATATGTTAAAATATTTTGGGATTTTCCAAAGTTACCATTTCTCTGGAACCTTCTTAAGGAGCGCTTGGTTTCTAATTACAGTTAACCCCTACTTTACTCTCAGGCTGACTTTGAATAGATTAAAGATAGTTTTCCCATGTAAATAAATGATTGAGTTTCATAAGTATTGATATTCCATTTGCAAATGATAGGCCTTTAGAAATATATTTATATACTACTGGACTACTTTAAATTTTTATGTTAATGGAACAGATTATTTCTATGGCCTACAAAAACAGATCTTTTAGAGAAAGCTGAAGATAATAGTATACTCTTTGACTAATAATAGAAGGTCCTCAGTTTCCCTCCTTTGAAAGAGCTTTGATATATGCACACATCTAAAATGAATTAAAGTTTCATAATTTATTTTTTCTATTTAATTGTTTTTATAAAGTTAAAAATTTCATTATAAATACTTGTTCTGTTGACAATTTTATGAATAAGCTAGTGTTAATGAGAGATTAAATTATGAGTTTTTTGTTAATGTGTTATTAGCAAGCATAGATTCGGATAAAATTTTAATTGTATCTTTAAAATATTTTTATTTGGCTTTTAAAAAATAGTTTGTCTGTTTGTATTGGACATCAAACCTAGAGATTTCTGAGTTACATCTCCAGTCCTTTTTATTTTTTACTTGAGAGGGTTTTGCTAATTGTCCAGGTTGGACTTGAGCTTGTAATCCTCTTGCCTCAGCCTCTCAAAGTGGTATGATTACAGTCATGTGTCATCAGGCCCAGTTTAGATTTTGCCATTTAATTGATGTGTTTGGCCAAAGGCCATATTGAGATCGATATTGTACAGATGTTTTAAATGACAAAGATATTGCAATCCTCTGTTCATGTGGCAATGATATTTTCTTTTTACATTATCACAGCTTTTAAAACAGGTGTATTGAAAGACACTGTCTTGGTAGTATGAAATAATCATGAATATAAGATCTTCCAGTTGACCTCTTTTAAAATCTCATGTACTTTAATGAACTGTCTTTTCAAATATAAGGGTTCTGTTTGTACTGCTAATTAAATTCATAGTTGAGATTTGTTGAACAGCATTTAATTTATGTGTTGTTTTACCTTGGGACTTTGATAACTTGAAAGGTGAGATGAAGGTATAAATAGTGAATTTTCATTAAAATGTTTCAGAAAAATACATGCTAACTTCTTTTTTTTTTTTTTTTGCTAACTTCTTAAATAATGTAACTATCCTGTTTAAAAACTTAGTGTACCACCAAAGGAAACAAGTCAAAATTCCTGGGGCCGGGGAGTTAGCTCAGTGGTTCCGGCGCCTGTCTCGCAAGCGCAAGGACCCGAGTTCGATTCCCCGGTAACCACATAACAATACTGGCTGTGGAGACCCACACCCAGCAGCAACCAGTACCACATACCACAGTGCCGGGCGTGGTGACTCACGCCTGTAATCCCAGCACTCGGGAGGCAGAGGCAGGAGGATTGTGATGTGAGTTTGAGGCTGAGCTCAGGGCCAGCCTGAACCACAAAGCGAGACCCTGTCTCCAAAAACCTGAAAAAAAAAAAAATTCCTTACTTCCCTTACTACTTACTTCAGTTCTTTTCTAGGCTTTGTGATTTATGCATTGCCACTGATTTGACCTTGGAGTCATTTGAGATATATTAAAAATTTTTGATTATTTTAGGTCAGTTAGTTTGTTTCACATGAGTTGTTTTCTGTTTTTCTGTGGTAGTGCTGGCGAACTTATGGCACATGTGCCACAGTGAGCTGTTTGTATCATCAAAAAACTAAAAGGAAAAAAGAATGTGATAGTAATAAAAAAAGGAAAAGAAGTTTATGTATATAGGGGTGGGGGTTGCAGGGTGAGTGGGGGAAGGTGAAAAATGAGAATCTAGTCATGTCATACGTATTCTCAATGTTGAATGCAATGATGATGTGTATATATAATGTATCAAAGATTTGAATTAAAAAAATAAAAGGGTTACCATTAGTGGTATATGATATGCAAATATTTTCTCCAGTATTGTTGATTATCTTGCCATTTTCTTGATGACCTTTGAAGAAATGCTTGAATTTGATAAAGTCCAGTTTTGTTGTTTTTACTTTATGTATCTTCTTAGTGTCATGATTTGATTTTTACCTGTAGGTAGGTAGTTTTTGTATAAGGTGTGAGGTAAGAGTTCATTTTCATTGTTTAGTACTGTGTTTGGATATTCTGTTGTGCCAGAACCATTTATTGAAGAGACCACTGGTTTGCTCTGTACAGTCTTGGTGTATGTGTTGATAATGAGTTGGCATAGATGTCTGTTTCTAGATTCGCAATTCCATAGGTCAATATGCTCTCATGCTGGTGCCACACTGTTTTGGTTATGGTAGCTTTGAGTAGTAAGACCTGAAATTGAGAGACTGAGTCAGCGTTGTTCGTTTTCTTTTTTAAGGAGCCCTGCCATTTTTATATGAATTTGGAGATTGGTTTTCATTTCTATATAAAAGTCCTATGATAAGAATTTGATAGTATTGTTATTTTAATATTAAATCTTAGAGTTCATGAAAACATTTGATGTTTCTCCATTTGTTTAGGGCTTTGATTTCCTTCAGCAGTATTTTACAGTTTTCATTATTTTCACCTCTTTGGTTAAACTTCTTTGTTTCTTGTTTTAACACTGGAGATTGGACCCAGAACTTTTGCACTGAGCTTATATCTCTAGCCCTTTAAAAAAGTTACATTTCGATGCCAGATGTGGTGACTCATGCCTCTAAATCCTAGCAGTTGGGAGGCAGAGGCAGGATTGCTGTGAGTTCGAGGCCAGCCTGGTCTACATAGTGAGGTCCGAGCCAGTCTGAACTACAAAGCAAGATCCTGTCTAAAAAAAAAAAAATGTATTTTGAGACAGGCTCTCATAAAGTCTTGCAGGCTGGCCTCAAACTTCAATCCTCCTGCCCCAGCCTCCCAAGGAGCTGGAATCACAAGTGTGTGTGACACTGCACTGGACCATGAGTATGCTTTTGGACTGTTCATTGCTGGTATAGAGGATCACAACTGAATTTTGTGCACTTTTTTATTCTCACAGAAGAGGACATTTTAAAAAATCATTAAAAACTAAACTTTGATAACCAAAATAATGTATTACAAGAATATTTCAGGTAGTGAGCACTCTTTGAGCAAGCACATGTTAGCTAAGTTATTTTCATGTGTAAATAGTAGGGCAATGGTTTATGAAATAGGTAAGCTTCCCTCAAAGAGCTATGTATTTTAGGGAAAATAAACATTTATTAAAGTTGAAAGTATAGAGGAAGGCTAAGAACAATGATTCTAGATTAATAATGTGCCCTGTTTTGTGAAAGTAATGTCTATTTAGCCATACTGTCAAATATTTTTTATAATAATATGAAGAAAAAATACCTCTATATCATTTAGTGTTTAGTGGAGAAATAACTATACTACAGGATGTACAATGTATAGGAATTTACAGGCCTCCCAGAGTTGGGTGTGGAAGAGCACAAAAGGTCCTCGCATGCTTGTTGTGTTCCATGCGAATCTGTATGAGCAGGCCAAAGGGTCTGCACCAGAAGTCAGTAGATGATGTCCAAGGTAGAGGCAAGGACTGGAGCTCTTCAAAAGACAGAAGCAAATCTTCTCTCATTATTTGCCTTTTATAAGGTTCTTATGAGAATCCTCGCTAGTGTGGGTCTTCTACACCCAGAACTATGATGAGCAAATTTAATTGGGTGTTACTAACTCAAGTTGACTTAGTCAATCAACTGTCACAATCCACCCGTCAGTCTGACAACTGGACACATTTCTTTAAAGTGTATGTAGTCTCCAGATAGAAAGACTTCTTAATTACTATGCCTACCATGTTATGAGACCTGCTAATTTCCTCACAGAATAGAAAGCACTTTGTCTTTGATGTTTACTCTTAGTATTTCTTAACTTGAACACTGCGATACACGCTTAGCAATACTTAAGAATTGATGTTAAGTCCATCAGCGTCCTATTACATTGGAATTGTATTAGGAGCAGCTACTATAACCTCAAACTGGTAAATCATAATAGAAAAGTTACTCATCCTGCACAGAGTTTGTTTACTTAAACAGTCAAGTACACACTTTTGTATCAAATTATGCAGTGTTTGAAGCTTTATAACCTTTACTCTTTCCTTGTCCTCCTTTTAAATCTTTGAGACAATAGTTTCTCTAACAATGGTTTTTGAGATTCATAATTTCCTAGCAAGACAGTATTAGCAACATACGAGTGTTCCTCTGGAGAATGATTAGGGGGATGATTTGGTTTGTTCTTCTTATGGGATATTTTGGGGGAAGAAAAAAAGGATACCTGTTTTTTGGGTTTTTTTATAAGGGAAACATGATCTTTAGTCTTTCTATAAAACATCAGGTAAAAGGCCTAAATGTAATTGTATATTTAGTAAGAGACCTGTGAAAACACTTAGCTCTTAGGTAGAAATAGTTTCATTTAAATAAACAGTTTCTGTTCTTTTTCTAGAGTGGAGATCACCATTTGATCCCGTTTAGAATCACAAAAGAGGGAAGCACAGTTTGAAAATTTTATATGATTAATTTTTGGAGATACGTAAAGATAATGAAGAAAATTGTTTAGAATCACAGTGGCAAATTTGAGTTCCTATTGTCTTGTGCTGTTTAGCATGACCGTAACAGCTACCAATGAATTACAGCTTTTCTGTTGAACTTTGAGCATCTTTTTTAACAAAGTGCTTCAGGCAGAACTTGGAGTGTAGTATATGACAAGAAACTACTTGTGCTCTACTTACGTCCCTTCTGGACTGTAGGTTCAATGGGGTAGTTTACGCTCCCTTGTTTTATTCAGTATCTTATTCCTATCACCTAGAATAGTGTCTGGCACATAGATTAATAAATATCAAGTGAGGGACGAGCATCTGAGAAAGTGTTTATGAGATATTCTGGCCTTGAAGACTGTTTGGTCTTTTTTTGTAAATATCAAAATCTGTTTCCCTTTAGGTAAACTTTTTTTTAGCTTAGGTCAGCATAGTCTCTTCTAGTGTTGAATATTCTTTCTTGTGTATTACTCATTCCGAGCATGTCTGATTTGGCTATGTGCCACACATATGGTTGACATAGTAATAGAGATATAAGTACATTTGATAGCTCGATCAGCATTCATTTCCCAATATATAGTAGCTTAATTTTGTTGAATTTGCATTTAAAATATTATAGACAGTGTGTTAATTACTGCAGTGTCAGTGTGGATTAGACAGCTGACAAAGCAAACATTTGAGGACCAACATCTGTGCCAAAACACCTTTAATTACAGTAGGCTTTGATGGTCTTAATTTGTCCCATAAATAAATTATATTGGAGCTGTTCAAATCTCTGAGAATAATAAACCATCAGCCTTTTTAGAATCTGTGTCACACAAGGAATATATACCTTTTTCACTCTTAAATTCTGTTATTTCTAAAGATTGCAAACTTGTTTTTATAGAATACTTTATCATTAAGATTAACTTGTTTTAATTGTTATTAATATTAAATTCTTCATATTGATTAATCTTTATAAGAAAGATCCAAGTATTTTCCTAATGCATACAACTTTGTACTTAGAACTTCAAAACCTCTCTGTCTCTCTGTGTCTGTCTCTCTGTCTCTGTCTGTCTGTGTCTCTGTCTGTCTGTCTCTCTCTGTGTCTCTCTCTCTGTGTCTCTCTGTCTCTCTGTCTCTCTCTCTTTCTCTCTCTCTCTCTCTTTCTCTCTCTCTGTCTTTGGGGGATACTGCAGGCTTAACCCCAGGCCTTTGCCCTGAGGTATGTCCCCAAGTCTCAGTACTGGTGGTGAGCTTACAGTGTAGTCCAAGCTGGCCTTGAACTTGAAGGGATGGATCCTCCTGCGCCTCTTTCTTGCAAAGTGCCAGGCTTAAAGACATGTACCTCCATGCCCACCTTTTTTTCTTTTTTTGAGACGGGGCCTCACTTGAGTCCCTAATTTGCTCAGACTGGACTGAAGCTTGTAACTCTGTGCTGGATTACAAGAATGGGTCAGCTTCATAATCAGCTCCTTTCTGTTTTTGAGATGAGGTCTAGTTATGTTCCTGGTCTCAAAAAAATCCTTCTGGCTCAGCATCTCATGTAATTGGGACTGCAGCCACTCCCAGCTTCAAGAACATGTTTTCTGGGAGAATTTGTTGCTGTTACTACTTTAAATGATGACAATATACAAGTTACCTCTCAGAAGTTTTTCTTGTGAGAACTACCTTTAAGAGAATTTGTGTGAGAAGGCACAGATTCCTAGTTGATTTGTAGATGAAAATGAATTTTGTCTTTGAGCTAACTTAAACCAAAGATTCTGTCAATGTAACATTGAAATAAAGTTCAGTCAAGTGACATTTTCCTGTTATTTTTGTTGCTTTATAATGGATTTAAAATGACTGAACCCTTCCTGGTCATACTCTTGGGAGAAGGTAGATTGGCACAAATAAAGAGAGCAGTTCTTTTTTTAGAAAAGAAATGATTATCATTTGTGCTTGCAACAACTGATGGAATCCAGAGCTGAAATTTTGGCAAGCATTGTATGCAATCGAGAGATTAACAATGAAACTGATTTTTCAAGTTGTTGATGAGCAAAGTATTTATTTTTCAACACATTTAATAGCTTTAAGAGTTGCTATAATTATAAGACATATCTAAAGGTCTAACAGGGGAGTTAAAATGTATATATAGAAAACAGAAGACAGTGCACAAGATTATGTAAGCAAGTGTATTAAATTGTGAACATCAAACTAAGAGGGAAATAGAAAAGTTGAGTGTATATTACATGCAGTTGTCTTAGAAGTTTAGATGTCAGCGTTGGCCACTGTTGTTGGTAAGATGTGGACAATGTGTGGCATAAGGAAGGAGACCAGACTGACACATACGAAGCCAAGTTCCACTACTCACAGTAATGATCTGTATGACTTTGGTCAAATTGTTTAGCTCATTAAACTTTCAGATTTTTTTAACAGTACTATATATGATAATTTTGATTTCTAAGATCTCTTCCATGTATCAGTGCTTTTAAAAATAGCATGTTATACCAACTTTGCCTTTTATAAAATTCTTTCTAATTATAATGTTTAAGGATGGCATAAGTTTCTTTAAACACCTAAGGCAAATGGTTTTTCTAAGTTTTTTTTTTTTAAATGGTGATAGACCCGTGCTAACAACCTTAAGCTGAATTGTTGTATTGTTTAAACATTAAAAATAGTTTATATTAATATTTTGAATCTAATAACTTAATACTTTAAAATTAGGAAAAATTTGAAGCTTTCAAAAGTAATTTATTAGTAAATATAAGAATGTGTTCAAGGGTAGGATACTTTGAGTTATTATGCTACTATAAGAGTTGAAGCAAACTAGGCTGTTCTGTATTATCTGCTATCATTGCTTTATCCTTATAGCCAGACTGAATGAAAATCAAAGATGAGATTTTTGTCTGACCATCTGATTTTATTTTATTTTATTTTTTTAGGTTTTTTTTTTTTTTTTTGAGACAGGGTCTCGCCGAGAGCTCAGCCTCCAACTCACATCTCAGCAATCCTCCTGCCTCTGCCTCCCGAGTGCTGGGATGACAGGCGTGAGCCACCACGCCCGGCACTGTGGTATGTGGTACTGCTTGCTGCTGGGTGTGAGTCTCCACACCCACTATGGTATGTGGTTACTGGGGATCGAACCCGGGCCCTTGCGCTTGCAAGACAGGCGCCGGAACCACTGAGCTAACTCCCCGGCCCGACCATCTGATTTTATTGTGGCAGTGTTTTGCAAATTGGGGAGTATGGCTTCTGGGTGGGTTGTGAGATAAGAGGGAAATAGAAAAGTTGAGTGTATATTAGATGCAGTAATAGTGATTAGTTTTTCATTAAACTTAAGTGTCACTTATGTGCATTGATTTATGATGTGAAGTGCATTTGCTAACTGTGTCTTCACTGTGAGTACAGATAACATAGTTTGTAGGACAGTTGATGTAATAGGCAGTTAATAAGTGTCTAATACAAAATATAGTTTAGTGAACTTACAGAAGGAGACACAATAATTTCCAGAAAGTTTTCTAATGCTAAGTGGAATCAAAAAAATTGATAGAACTTACATATTGTATTGAAATTGTTTTGTTACATGTCTAGGAGTTTCTTAGGTATAGTAACTGTGCCTTACTTTGCTTTATATTGGCATACAAAATGGAAGAACCTAATTTTTAGAGTCAGAAAAGACAAAGGTCCCAATCTTAATCTAAGTTTTCTTTTAAAATAATAAAATTTTTGAAAAAATAGATATTCTTGGGTTACCTATCAAATAAATATAATCACATCATAGAATGGTGTTCACTGAACAATTTTGAGAAAATTATAGAGTTACGGAGCTTTTGACTAGAGTTTATAACCTATTTCCTTTTATCAGTTATATTCATAGGTTTTTACTATATGCCTCATTAAAAGAACATTTGTAGCTGGGTGTGATGGTTCATGCCTGTAATCTCAGCACTCTGCAGAGGCAGGAGTGGAGTATTGCTGTGAGCTCAAGATTAACCTGTGCTGCAAAGTAAGTTCAAGTCCAGCTCGAACTGCAAAGTGAGACCTTGTCTCAAAAAACTAAGAGGAGGAGCAGCAGAGGAGGAAGAGGAGGAGGAAATTTGTAGAGGATTGACAGAAAATCTTTTATCATCTTGCTGTATTTTAATACTTAGGTTAGAATAAAGATTTACTGACTCTGGTTTTATTAAAGAAAAATCTGCCCCACCTAGTATATTTAGAGTTATCATAAGAGGAACATAGAAACACTTTATATAAACATTATAAAACTTTTCAGGGGGCTGGGAATTTAGCTCATTGGTCCCAGCAGCTACATGGCAAGAACAAGGTCTTGAGTTTGATCCCTGGTACACATACCACAGTACTGGGTATGGTGGTGGCTCATGCCTATAATCCCAGCACTCGGGAGGCAGAGGCAGGAGGATTGCTTTGAATTCGAGGCTGGACTGGGCTACATGGTGAGATCAGGGCCAGTCTGAACTACAAAGTGAGACTGTTTCAAAAAAAAAAAAAAAAAACACTGTTACGTGCTCTAATCCAAAAAGAATAAAAATTTTGTGTCACCACACTACAGAGGAGAAGTGCTCATTTGTAGAATCACATTGGCTTGGAACTATCTTACTGGTGTGAACAGTCCTAAAGAAAAAAAAATGTGTTTTTTTTGTGGTTCTTCATTGGGACTAGTGTCATTTCACATTTTTATAAATGCTGTAAAAGAAGTTGTATATAATCAATTTGTAGCTCTTTTGGATAGTGAAATACCCCAGGAAAAAGCCTAATAATAATGATGTAGATAATGAGTGAGCAGAAAAGTAAGTGAACTTCTCTGGGATAGTTTTCAGTGTTATGTTGAGGGAATTATGTGCCTTACATCTGTTACTTGGGGAATTTAGTTATTATCAAGATAAGATATGAACTACTATCAGATGATTTTCTATAGATATTGTGGTAAGAGATTGTTAATGTGCTAGGCATTCTTTGGAATAGAAGAGAAACAGTATGTTGTCTTGTGGTGTTTAACGTCAGATTTGATACAAATCTAAGATGAACGCTGATTTATATTGAATGAATTTAGGAGAGTATCTGGATAGATAGCAATATACTAGCAAATACTTGTTCCTTAGGAGAAAGATGTAGCTGTTGTCATTGAAATTTAAAATTAGATATCAATTCCTCAAATTCCATCATGCTAGAATTGAGACTAGGGTAAGAGGGCTTCTAGGAATTTTATAAGTTCTAAAATAAATTAGAGATCTCATACATATTAAAAAATTGTGAAAATTAGTACTGTAATGGCATGTAGACTGAAAAACCATCTTCATAAAAGTCAGATTGACAGATGATACATACACATTATACTTGTCAGTGGAAAATTGATGCATTTAGAATATTTTTTCCATTTGTAAAATGACATGAAGATTTTTCTTGGTGTTAGACAGAATTCAGTGTTTGATAGAAGGCTGGTTTGACTGTACATATAGTGACTTAGTTAAAATTTGGAAAGTACGATTGGCTGTATTGGATCCATTTCGAGGATACTGGAATTATCTGGTTAAGGAAGTCCCTTTTATACTCAGTTTGCTCATAGTTTTGGGGTTTTTTTTTCCTTGCTTCTCTAAATTGCATCTGTTGATGTATCAAACAGTTTGCTTGTTTTATGTTAGGGGACCTCAGGTAAATATCTTTAATGGTTATTATAACGCTTAAATTTATTCTTGAGGCTATTTTGATGAGACAGTTTTCTACAGTATTTTCCATTCTGTACACACATACAAGTATCAATTTCATAGTCTTCTGTTTAGATTTTGAAGTCTCTGATGTATCTCTGACTATAGTTACGCATCACTGAATTATTTTTGCAGGGTTTTTTTGTTTGGTTGATTGGCTGACCTTCTTGACATCACCTTGTTATTGTATATTCTTTTGTCCTGCTGAGAGTTGAACGTAGGTCCTTGTGCATCCTAAGGCAAGTTCTCAGTCAGCATCACATTTTAAACGTAGGAACTACACTATTTGTTATTTATTGTTTTTACTTTGAATACAACACTTGCATATGAGCATCCTGAATGAACTTCTATTGAACTGAACTTGACTTTAGTTGTGCTCTGGTGTCTCTGGCTAGTCCTCTTGTTGGCATTGCTAGACCTTCTTTCCATCATTCCCCAAAGAACCTTTTTTCCTCTGTGCTCATTTTATTAGAAATCTTCTCCACCCCAAGCATTCAGCATTACCTTTATTTAGGTAGCTCACACATTGATAGCTGTAGCCTGACCTTTTCTTTTAAGCCCTAACTGCTTGCCTGACATTTCTCACTGGGTATCTTACTTACCCCTTCACTGCAATACAGCTAACCTGAAACTCTTTGCTTTCTCCACCCAAACCAGTTCTTGGTTTCTGTTAAGTGGCACTGCTGCTCATGCAGGCTCAAAATATCAGTCATTTTTATTTTTCTCACTCATCTTCTGAATGTGTTAATCTGTCAGCCTGTGTGCAGTCTACCTTCACAACCTATTCCATGTGTATGTGACGGCCTTTTTCATTCTTTCAGCTGCACCTGCCCCTTGTATTGTGCTTGGACTATAGTAACAGTCTCTCCTGTCTTTGGCTGAGTCTTGTTTGTCTTCCACTTCGAAAGATTAAAATTTCTAGAGCGCAGCAATTGCTAGAGCACTCTTCACCCTCCAGTTAGTTCGTAGCCTATTAACATGAGTGCAAACTCCTTAGCTTTTCAAGCTCCACAATAATGCTCAAACAAATTCACGTTGGTTTGATAGCCTTTGCTTCCTCATAGCTTCCTGCGTTCCAGTGTAAATATTTTATCTCTATTCTACTTTCCTGAGGTTTTGCTCAGCTTTCTGTGCTTCAGAGAATGCCCTTTTTATTGTCTGTGGAAAGGAAATGTGTCACAGGTAACCTGTCATTCTAGTCTGCAAGACTTCATAACCCCTACAAAATATTTCTTCATTCTTTTAAGGGTACCCATACCATTTTGCATTACAGCTATGTGTGTATTTGCATAGTATCTCTTACTAGAATGTTAAGTTTCAGGTGAGTAGGAACTATATCTTACTACCTTTTTCTTTTTTCCTCAGCAATTTAGCATAGAAAATGTTGATTGAATCATCAATTTAATGAAGCGTCTACTATGCTCTTTGTAAGAAGTTTAATTCTTTTAAAGCAAATTAACCACACAGAAGGATAGCAAAACTTATTCCTTTCAGAGATATAGTACATGTACACAAGTTACCGTCTGGGGTGTGCTGACTTCATGGTGTCATACAGCTACCTGAAGTGAGCCCAGACCAAGATGGCTTAGCAGAGGCATCGACGGGTTCTGCTCTAGTAAGCCGAGATTGTATACATACACACCCCTTATGTTTATTCCTTTTAAACAAAAAAAAAAAGTTCAATAGCTCATATTTTTAATTTTAAGGTGCAAGCTAATTTGTATATAAATTTGATATAAATTTATAATACAAGAAATAAATGCCACTATCTTTTGTTCTTTATCTCTAGAATAAGGATGATTAAAAGAGAAGAGATAAAGCTGGTGCCCTGGCACGTGCCTGCTTTCCCAGCGCTCGGGGAGTGCTGAGGCAAGAGGGTTGAGCCCAGCATGGGCAGTTTACCACTTGGTGAGACCACATCTCAAAGTCAAACAAAGACTGCGGAAGTAGCACAGTGCAAAGGCCAGGTTCAATCCCCAATTCCAGGGCCGGTGTGGTGTGGGGAGATTAGACTTCATTCACATTTTCAAAAGCCATTTTGGTTCACTTAGTGTGAACTGCCAGTATATTTTGTATTGATGTATTACCAATTAGTAAAATGATGTCTTTGTGTTTTAAAAAACTGTGATTAGATTGTCCACTGACCCATCACCATGCTAACCTTATGAAATTCTATAATGACAATGCATGCAGAAGTCATGTTGAACAGTGATTTGCTACTATTCATAAAAATTAAGTTTCTAACCCAGCCTAACTGCTCCGTTACAAAGGGGGAGTCTTGATTTGCCTCCCTTGCGCTGCCTGCCTCCCACAGGTATTTTTTGAGTTAAGGTGACCTAGGCTCTGGGCTAGTAACCAGCCAGGCAAAGGTGTCCAGTGGAGACTCTGAGGCTGCCGTGGAGCTTCCTCTCCAAGTCTTTTGGATTGAAGGGATAACAATGTTCCTTTTATGGGGAAAGATAAATTTTTATGTTGTTTATTTTTAAAAGAAAAATATAGACAGCTCAGGTTCAGCCTGGTGGTTATTTCAATAATTAGAAATCTGAGCTTTAGCAGGTATAAAAATCATGGGTTCAGCACAGATACAGGCTTTTTGCCAGTCTCATTTTGCCTCTCCGTCAGTAGAGAGGTTGCAGGAAGGAGAAGTAATTAATGTTTAGCAAGCACTTTGATATTTACACCCAGTGGCTGTAAACAGTTATTAAAAAGCCATCACACAGGTCAGAAGAGCAGGTTCAGCAGCGTGGCCAGGGCCAGAAAAGCTGGGTTTTCCTTTAAGCTGAAAAGCTTCAAAGAAGGAAGAACATATGAAAATGTTATATTCTTCATGAAACACTTTGTTAAAAGTGTAGAGTTAGGATTCTGTCTGTAGATTTCTGTACATTTCAGAACCATCACAAGAAACGCACAGAAGTTCTAGATGCTAAAGTAGATTCTAATCGATGAGATGAAAAACTTGGGGGATAGAGGGTTATAGTGAGAAAACTGCAAGCTCGCAGTTCTTTGGGTTCGGACACCCATGGGGCTGGCGGGGCTTGTGATTTCAGGTGGTAAGAGAGTGGTTGAACGTAAAGTCTTAGTTCGGATGGTCGTTCACCTTTAGCTTCCTTTCTATTGGCTGGCAGAATGGGCTTGACATACCTTTCCTTATATACTTAGGTCATCGGTTGGACTGCTGGCACACCACCTCGTGTCTGTTTGCATCACTTAAAAATTTGGGGGAGGCAGGTTGTTGACTAGATGGCCCTTTGGGTAATGTCCAACAAAAATCCCCAAATGCTGTGATTTGAGGAGTAACAGGTACAAAAGTCAGTGAGAAGGACTTCATTGCTTGTGCTGAAAATTCAGCTTTATAGTTGAAATAAATGTAAATTATGAATGATTCATCATTTTAGTAGGATTTTACAAGGTACTTGGAATAGGTCCAGGCATTGTAAGCATTTGCAGAAGTCATGGTTTTGTTACTGTCTAACTTCTACTGCTGTTTTGTAGCCCCTGTTTGATTAAGCTTCATCTCTGTGAGAAACTTTGACCCCTGAAAATTGTTTGCTGACCTAGCAAGATAGTACACATTGAGGGAGTAATTGAATGGATGTGCTGTTAATCCTCTAAACAAAATTTATACTAAGTTGACTTCTTTAAAAATGCTTTGAAATTTCATCCAGCTGAAAAATCACATTTCTGAATTTGAAGACAACACTGAACAGAGAAAAACTTTGCAAATCATGCATGACACATGTACAAATTCTTTGATAAAACTGTCTGTGAAGGTCTTTGGGGTGACCATTTATCCCTGTTATCTTCATTTGTCACACATTTTTACCCTAGGGAGTAACCATATTGTAGTATTTGTGATCCTTTGGAGTTATATGAAATGATAATTTAACTTTTCAGATGTGGTTAGTCTTCCAACTCTGCTTCTAATTACTAACATACATGGCATGACAGGCTTAAATGTTTCCAGGTGTGATTAAAGAACTTGAATGTGAAATACTTTTTAGATTATCTGGCCACTGTAATTTACTACAAAACTGCAATTTTGGTGTCAGTAGTTGAAAAGTATATTAACATTAATCCCGCTTGAGACACATTTTACTTTAACTTTCTTGGGACAGTTAAGTGCTGTTTTGTTTTGTTTTGTCCTTTTGTGTTACCAGGGATCGAATTCGTGACCTTGTGTTTGCAAGGCAAGCATGGTGCCACTGAGCTAAATCCCTAACTCAGTTAAGTGCTTTTTAAAAAATAATACAATATAGAACCAGATTTGCATTCCAAATACTTGTATTTTGTTAAGTAATCAGGTGTTCCTAATCCTACTTTTTTTTTTTTGATCAGGCCATCATTATAGCCAGGGTATTTTCTTCTGTTCTGTTCCTTGCTGTTGAAACTTGTGTTGACTGTGTCCCTCCCCACTTCCAGAGAAAAACCAAACCATCTCTTTCTTTCACCCCACAGCTTGTCCTGTTTCCTAGTAATGGAATTTCATTTTCTCCCAGAAAATGACTCATTGTTAATCAGTTCGTATGGGGGCCATTTAATCTGTTGGTGGTTTGGGCAGTAGAGCCCCTGGAGAGCTAGAGGATTTGCTGGTTAATGGAATATATGGGGCACTGTTCACTTTATATCAGGAGAGTGGAGGAACAGTATGTGGGGTGGAAGTAGTGGGGAAATTGAGTTCAAAGAGAGTAAGAAGGTCAATCTGGGCAGAGAACTGGCCACTGGGTTAGGTGGCTGGCAAAAGAGGCTGTGGCCCTCATGGCCCTGCCCAGGGCATCTTCTCAGGTATGGTACTCACTTTCAGACTTCAAGCCCAGTCCTGGACTTGAGCACTCTCACACCACCCTCATGTCTGCCTGTTGTCTTCCATGCCCTACGTTCCCAGTCTACCTGTGCTCTGCTCTGGCTTGATGAAACCCTAGCCTCACTCATTAGGAGGCAGCAGCAAGACAGAGAGTATGTGGATTCCCAACACTTCAGTTTGAGATTCTGTGTTTTCATTGAGTTACTCACACTGGATAACTTCTGTAGAACCATAAGTATACAATAGTGCCCTACAACAGAGTATTGCACTATCTATGGAATAAAAAAGACTTTCTTGCTGGTTAAGCACAATGCTGTGCATATGAGAACAATCTTCCAGGTTGCAGATCATCAACCTAAAAGAAATTTTGAAACACATTTTTTCCTGTAGAATTTATTTTGAATATCTTCTTGTTCACTTTTTTTCTTAATCCTGAATTCAGTGTGAAAACTTCACAGAAGACTCAAATATGTAATGCATGAGAAGGTACGGATCTTTTTCCATTAGAATCTGAGCCAGTTACCCATCCTAAGGTGCTCTAAATAATCAGTACTTACTTAAGTTTTTGAATCATCTTTGAAATGCTGATAGTTATAGAAAGCTTTCTCTGTTATTTTAATGTTTTTAGATGACATTCTAGGAAGGATGTTACATATGACAGAATGAAATTTAACCACCAGAAAAAGACCTAAGTAGAAAGTCTGCTCTGTTTATAATAACATAAAGTTTAAAGAAATATTTCAATAAACTTCAGCTCAACAAGTGACTTGGTCCTGTGGAAGTTGTTTTCTAACCTATGGAGTTCCAACTATAGGCACTTACTAGTGTATTTGCTGTGACTGGTGAAATCAAATTTATTGACCACAGGAGGATACTAAATATTTATTTACCTTTCTTAGTGCTTATAATGAAAAAGAATAAAGATAGAAGCTATTGTTTCTGAAATATTACCTCATGTAATCTACCTAGTGATATGGTTTGTACTTTGTATGTGTTGAACAGCATGTTTACAGTCTACATAAATTTTGCTGCTTAGCTAAAAAATGCTTCAAATGAGATTTTCCTAGCTGTACCGGTAGGGGTGTATGTGTGTGTGTGTGTGAGTGTGTGTGTGTAAAAGGGTAGACAAATACATAATTTGTGGGAAAGAAACCCACATAGAATAAAATAATATATTAACATTAGAACATGTGGCACAGCTGGAGCATTCTGCACTGTCTATAGTTGGCAGTAGTTCAACATAAGAAAATCTGTGTTAAGACAGCTAGTATTAGGATAATTATTAGAAATGTGTTTGTAGGTGTTGAATCAGTAAAAGAAGCTATTTGGATTGCCTTCAAAGTAATGATAAAGCAATAGTAGACTAAAAATTTCTTAATGTAAAAATAATTTTATTTGAAGTACTGTAAACAGGAAAAACTTGTGCAATGTTTTTATGTTTTAAACTTGAAGAAAATTATTGGATTATTTTGAATTTTATGAAAATTACAAAATTGATTTTAAAGGCTAATTTTAGAAAGCTTTGATTTTCCTATAGCCCCTAAAAGACTGCTTTAGGGTTTTTGTTTTGTTTTGCAGCCTGTTAATTTTCAAAATGTTGAAATTGACTTCATGAGTGTGCATAACTTTTTTAAAAACCTAGATATTTTTAATTTCATTAAAATTCATTAATGTCATTTATTTGTCAAAACATAAGTCACTTGAAAGTAGTAAGTTTATATCATTTCATTTGATATAGTAGGTCTGTTTAATTTTGTGGTATAGCAGCAATCTAAAAAATACTTTAAATTTTAACAGTATTTCATAAATTTTTTAATTTTTTAAGAGAATCCCAGGAGGGCCGGGGAGTTAGCTCAGTGGTTCCGGCGCCTGTCTTGCAAGCGCAAGGGCCCGGGTTCGATTCCCCGGTAACCACATAACAATACTGGGTGTGGAGACTCACCCCAGCGGCAACCAGTACCACAGACCACAGTGCCGGGCGTGGTGGCTCACGCCTGTAATCCCAGCACTCGGGAGGCAGAGGCAGGAGGATTGCT
>PVIR01031623.1:0-13561 GCA_004026965.1 Petromus typicus
TTTTTTAGGTTTTTTGAGACAGGGTCTCGCTTTTGTGGTTTAGGCTGGCCCTGAGCTCAGCCTCAAACTCACATCACAATCCTCCTGCCTCAGCCTCCCGAGTGCTGGGATTACAGGCGTGAGCCACCACGCCCGGCACTGTGGTATGTGGTACTGGTTGCTGCTGGGTATGGGTCTCCACACCCAGTATTGTTATGTGGTTACCGGGGAATCGAACCCAGGCCCTTGTGCTTGCAAGACAGGCGCCAGAACCGCTGAGCTAACTCCCCGGCCCCTCCAGCAGTTTTTTAATTGAGTTTTTAGGATCCTCTAGGTAGAGTATTATGTCATCAACAAATAATGACAATTTAACTTCTTTTCCAATCTTTTTTTTTTGTTTTTGTTTTTTGAGACAGGATCTCACTTTGTGGTTCAAGCTGGCCCTGAGCTCAGCCTCAAACTCACATCACAGCAATCCTCCTGCCTCTGCCTCCCGAGTGCTGGGATTACAGGCATGAGCCAACACTCCCGGCACTGTGGTATGTGGTACTGGTTGCTGCTGGGGTGAGTCTCCACACCCAGTATTTTTATGTGGTTACCAGGGATTGAACCTGGGTTCTTGCGCTTACAAGACAGGCGCCAGAACCACTGAGCTATATCCCCGGCCTCTTCTTTTCCAATCTTTATTCCTTTTATTTCTTTCTCTTGCCTAATTGCTATGGCTAACATTTCCAGAACTATATTGAACAGAAGTGGTGATAGAGGACATCCTTGTCTTGTTCCTGATCTTGGTGTGAAAGTTTTCAATTTTTGACCGTTTAGTATGATACTTACTGATGGTTTCTCGTAGATAGCTTTTATTAGTTTGAGATACAGACCATCTATTCTGATCTTCTGTCCAGCACAATTTTTTGAATAGACTAGCTTTTCTCTGTGGCAGTTCTCTGAATTATCATTTCAGAAATCAGTCGAACATGTGGATCTGTTTATATATTTCATATTCTGACCCATTGGTATATGTACCAGTCTTTACAACAAGTGAACTTCATATTTATTTATTTATTATTTATTTATTGCTACTGGAGATGGAACCCAAGGCTTTCACATTGAGCTACATCTCAGCACTGTTAAAGAAATTATTGACACAGTGTCTGGTTAAGTTTCTCAGGCAGAACTCAAACTTGTGATTCTCCTGCCTCAACTTCTTGGAGTACTGTGATTCCAGGCACTCACCACCAAACCCGACCCAACTACAACAGCGTTAATTCAAGTACTGTTTTTTAACATTAACGCCAGAGAAATTGTGATTAAAAAATGTCTCTTTTGGGTAGCAAGTCAAAATAAGGTGTATGTTTTCACAAAAATCATACTAGTGACTCTGGAACAAAGCAAACAGAAGTGAAAATTCCAGGCTCAAGGGGCTTCTGCACGTGTCAGGAAGTCAGACTTACTTTCTTTTTGAAACAGGGACCAGCCATGTAGTCCAGGCTGGCCTCTAACTCACAATAATTATCCTACCTCAGCCTCCCAAGTGCTAGGATTACAGCTGAGCACTACAATGCCCAGCTGGAAGTCAGACTTTTTTTTTTAAGGTTTTTTGAGACAGGGTCTCCCTTTGTGGTTCAGGCTGGCCCTCAGCTCAGCCTCAAACTCACATTACAGCAATCCTCCTGCCTCTGCCTCCCGAGTGCTGGGATTACAGGCGTGAGCCACCACGCACAGCACTGTGGTATGTGGTACTGATTGCTGCTGGGCGTGAGTCTTCACAACCGGTATTGTTATGTGGTTACTGGGGATAGAACAGGGCCCTTGTGCTTGCAAGACAGGCGTGGGAACCACTGAGCTATATCCCAGGCCCTTGAAAGTCAGACTTTTTAAAGGTGGCAGACACCTTTAAACAGTTTCATTTATATTTCTTTTCTACTTTTTTCCCCTTCTGGTACTGAGGATTGAACTATGGGAGCACAGAACTACATATCCACCATTTTTATCTTTTTGTTGTTGTTGTTTTGGGGACAAGATCTTACTAAATTACCTAATCTGTCCTAAAACTTGCCATTCTCTTGTCTCAGAAAATTTTCAAAAGGAAAGAAGGGTTGGGGGAAAGTAAAGAAGGGAAAGACAAAATTCAATGGTAAAAACAAAAAAATGGAAACAATGCTTATGTATATGCGGGGTGGGGTTGTAGAGAGGGTAGGAGAATGGGAAAAATGAGGCTCAAGATATAGCATGTACAGGTACAAATTCTCAGTGATAAATGTGATTGTGATATGTATTTAAAATGTACCAGTAAACTCAATCAGGAAAAAAAGATGCAAAAACCGCTCCCCCATTACCAGGTTCTCGATTGCTCAACACTCTTACTGGATTCCAGGTTCTACTCAATTTGAATAAGGAATTAAACAAAATGAGCAAAAAACAGTGTCAGAGTTTATTTGAAAAAGTGAAAGAGAAGAGTGAGGGAGAAATTGGTTCTGCAGAGCGAGCTTGGGCCAAGTAAAAGATGAAAAATGAGATAAAAGTCCACCCTGGGGAAAGGCTGTCATGAGGAAAGCCACAATAGCAAGCTGTTCTTGGCATCTGTGTCCATTTGTGTTGTCCATATCTCAGAAACCCATGAAAACTTCTACATCCGGGTCCTAGGAGGCGGTTCTGGGGTCCCGCACCTCAGGCCAAGAATAGATTTAGGCCATCCCATTGGAAACCTGCTCAAGTTCTTTCAGGAAGTCCGCATGCAGGGCTTTGGGAACTGTCCTATGAACATCTTTGGGTATCTTGTAATTAACAGATCATACCTACTTCCCTATCCAGTTTTGGCGTGCCCTGATCCCGTATGTAAAACCCAGCGCCTTCACACTGAGCTGCATCCACACTGTGTTATTTTTACTTTGAGAGAGAGTCACACTTAAAGTTGCTAAATTGTTTAGGCTGGGCTTGAATTTAAAATCCTCCGGCCTCAGTCTCTCAGAGTGGTGGGATTATAGGAGTGTGCTGCTACTCCTGGCTAAGAGTTTGATTTTATGTAGAGTGAAGCTGCAGAAATAAAGAATTAAAGCTGAGTTGATTATTTTAAAGTTATTTCTTTTGTAAGGTGATGATGAGAGCAGTAGAAAAATAACTGATTATTTAGTATTAGATTTAGGGTCCTTTGTGAAGGACTTAAATGATGTAAGTATTAAAGTAGAGGGAACTTATGTTGATTAGTTTTTTGGGAAACTTGACTGTCATTGTGATTTCTGGAAAGATCAGATAACAACTTAATTTAGTTGATGTAGAACTTTAGTATGAGTAACTCCATTTTAATTCTTGGTCCAGTCTATTGGGTCTTAACACAGAATCTTAGATTAAAACAATGTTTTTTGAGCTGGCTATGGTGGCACGTGCCTTACCATCCCAGCATTTTGGGAAGCTTAGGCAGCAGGATAGCAAGTTGGAAATCAGTGGGCAATTTAGCGAGATCCATTCTTTGTTACTCTCTCTCTAAAAAAAAAAAAAAAAGTGACCTGGGGATGTTCCTTAGTGCATAAGCTCTGACTCCAGTCCCCAGTACCAAAAGCTATTAAAAAAAAAGAAACAATGGTTTCTGTAAATGGTCGCCGATGGGAACACAGCTAATGGATTATGGAAATGGTGAAAGTAAAAATCTGTGCCATGTATGGTGGTACATGCCTGTACTGCCAGCATTCAGAAAGATCACTGCAAGCAAGTTTGAAGCCAGCCTAAGCTACAGGGTGAATTCAGAATTGAATTGCAGAACGAAACCTTGTCTCAAACAAACAAAAAGAAAGTAAAAATTGGTAAGAATTTCATCAATAGAAATATATTTTGCAGAGATCCTTTAAATGAATCCTAGCCTCTTTTTTTTTTTTTAAGGTTTTTTTTTTTTTTGAGACAGGGTCTCACTTGTAGTTCAGGCTGGCCCTGAGCTCAGCCTTAAACTCACATCACAACAATCCTCCTGCCTCTGCCTCCCAAGTGCTGGGATTATAGGCGTGAGCCACCACGCCCGGCACTGTGGTGTGTGGTGCTGATTGCTACTGGGCATGAGTCTCCACACCCAGTATTGTATGTGGTTACCGGGATTGAACCTGGGTCCTTGCGCTTGCAAGACAGGCGCCGAACCACTGAGCTAAATCCCCGGCTCTGAATCCTAGCCTCTTGCCAAGAATGGGTGATACACCCTTGTAATCCCAGAATTCTAAAAGCCTCAGGCAGGAGGATTGCCAAATTTGAGCCCAGCCTGGACAAATTAGTGATTTAGCAAAACTATGTCTGAAATTTTAAAAAAGAAAATGATAAAAAGGCTGGGGATATAGTTTTGCTATATGGCGTTCTTGGGCTTCATCTCTCTTATCTGATGGGGCATGAATCAGCAGTATTTTCCAGGTTCTTGTTTATCCTGATCAATGAATTGGTCAAGAAAATTGGTGGGTGTCAAAGATTATTGTTTGTTTTAGGGCAGAAATAAGAAAAAAAGAGAAGCACAAAAGAAGTGCTCAGGGAGAAAAAGGTACTTTGAAAGAAAAAGAGACTATAAATCATCAGCATTATGGACCACTGTAAGAAGAAGAGGGCCTGGAGCCAAAGTCTATTACCGCCATCCTTTTATGTCTTCTTTGATAGTTGATCCATGTCATTCCACTTAACCTCCTGTAAGAAGATTGGTATCAAGTGCCAAGTTCAGCATGTTCTCATATCAGAAGATCGGTACAGATTGGAGGGCTTCGATTGATCCCATGTCATTCTCGGGTGCTTTTCTGCACCAGTTATTAATAAATCTCCTCAAGTGTTAGGTCATGCCCAACTACTCAGCCTCATTGCCATGCCTTAGTATCCTACTACATCCCCAGTGCTGGGAAAAACAAAAGCAAAACAAGTCCTCCCCACACACTCAAAAAATCAGTCAAGTCTATATCTTCTTAACTTTAGAAAGACATTCAATGTTCATAAATTGCTTATTCCTCTCTTCAACTTTTAAATTAAAAATACAATACCTGTTACTGATTATCCCTTAATCAGAAATACGTTAAGTTTGAGAATAACTGTTGTAATTCTTGTTTTTTACTGAATTGCAAGGGGAGATTGTCTTCTTAGCAAGCATGTTGTTCCAGAAACATTTGGTTTATGAATAGGATCTTGTGGGCAGAGAACTTGCCTCCCTAATTTGTCAGCAGTTCAGTACTACGTTGATAGATAAATTGGAATAGCTTTAAATCTAGAACTTTAAGAATTATGTCACATGATTGAGCTATGGAGTCATTGTTCTAAAGTATTGATTTTCTTGTCCTACGGATCTTAGTTTGGTTTTACTTTTCAGTGATTTGTTTGTTAATTTCCATAGTGGTATTTGAGAGAGGGCTTGATATCCTATTTTAAGATCTGATTGAAGGCTTAAACCCAGCAGGAACAAAACACTTGTACAAGCACTTCCTCTAGACAGGACTCTTCATCCTTACAGCAATTGACTTTCACAGTATGGATCGGACTTTACCAGAGTAACCAATTAATCACAAAAGGGCCCTGTGAGTCACACTTCAGTCATATTTGACAGTATCATTAGGCACAGATTCAAATGTAGGCTATGATTATGATTGTTAAAAATCTTAAATTTCATCTCCCTTGAACAGTGCAAAATCTTCCTACCAGAGTACAGTAATTAATACACATGACAGTTGCCCAAGTTAGTCTCAGATTTTCGTAATTATACTTTTCTTCAATAGATTTCCCATTTTAAAAAACTGACACTTAGGGAACAGCGTAGTTCCTCTGCAATATAGTTTAAATAGATATTAACAAGATGACATGTCTTAAATTCTGTGATAAAAACAGCTTGTTACTGGCAAAAGAGCAGACCTGAAGATGGAACAGACTAAAAGATATGGGAACAACTCCAGACATACTCAGTCACCTTTATCTTTGACAAAGAGCTAAACACCTTCCCTGGAAGAAAGAGAGCCTCTTTAATAAATGGTGCTGGAAAAACTGCCTTTCCATATAAGGAAAATTAAAACACTGTATTTTTCATCGTGTACTAACCTAAAATCAAAATGGGTCATAGTTGTGAATATTAAAACAGAAACACTAAATGTGATGAAAGAGAGAATAGGTAGAATACTTGAACACAAAGGAATAAGCAAAGACTTCGTGAACAGAACTTAAACTGCACAGGAGATGTTACAAAGAATCAGTAACTGGGGCTGGATATTTAACTCAGTGGTTCCAGCATCTTTATGAGTGCAAGGTCCTGAGTTTGATCCCCAGTACCACACACCACAAAGCTGGGTATGGTGGCTCACTCTTGTAATTCCAGCACCTGGGAGGAAAAAGCAGGAGGATTGGTGAGTTTGAGGCTGAGTTCAGGACCAGCCTGAACTACAAAGCGAGACACTATCTCAAAAAACTAAAAAAAAAAAAAAAAAAAAAAAAAAAAAAAAAAAAAAAAAAGGAATCAATAACTGAACCTCATCTTACTGAAAATTTTTTGAATAGCAAGAGAAACTGCCAATAGAGTGAAGAGACAACCTACTGAGTGGGAAAAATATTTTACTACCTGTTTCTTAGACAAAAAGCTAATACCTAGAATATATAAAGAGTTCAAAAAAATCAGACTCTTCCTAATTTAAAGACCCAATCCAAAAATGAGTATTTGAAATTAAAAAAAACCAAACACTTCTCAGATAAAGAATTAAAAATGGCAAATATATGCAAAATATTCAACATCATTGGGCATTGAAGAAATGCTAATTAAAAGAACACTGACATTCCTTTTCACTCCAAAAGGAATGGCTGCTATCAAGAAATCAGTCAATAACAAATGCTGGAGGGGCAATGGGGAAAACAGAGCCCTTCTCCACTGTTGGTAGGAATGTAGACTGGTGAAAGCACTGTGGAAATTAGTGTGGAGATTCCTCAAAAACTGAAACTAGCAATTCCTCCTCTTCGTGTTTTCCTGAAAGAATTAAAGGCATTATACCACAGTGATACATGTTCTTCCATGTTTCTAGCAGGTCTGTAATAGTTAAAACTTGAAAAGAGCACAAATGCTTATTAACTGACCAAAAAAGGTATTTTTTTTAATGCAGTGGGGTACTACTCTATCATAAAAAAGGATGAACTTTAGGTATTTATACCTAAAGAGATGCACCTTGAAACCATACTCTTAAGTGAATTAAATCGGATACAGATGTTTAAATACTGCATTATTGCTCTGGTGTGAGAAACCAAAGGTGGAAATAATGACTGAAATGTATAATAGATATTGGGACACGGAAAGGAGATATTCAAATTGGAAAGGGAACAAGGGAGGGGAGGAAGAAAGGAAGGAAAGGACAAGAAAAAAAGTGAAAATAGAAGGAAAACATAGAAACAAAGCTTTTGTATGTAGGGGAAGGGACTTAGAAAATAGGGAAAAAAGCAGGATGTATCCTGTACAGGTCCAAATTTCCTATGATGAGTATTATCATTGTGTATGCTAAAAATGTACCAAGGAATGTTCTGCTATTTAAAAAAAAAGAAGTCTCAAGGTCTCTTGAGGCCCAGTTTGGATGGGTGTGGCGGATTTCTTTTGCATTCTGTTGGTTCAAGGAACTCACAAGACTAGTTCCAAGCCAGCCGTGGCAGTGCACTCAGGACATGGCATTTGCAGGCAAGCGGAGTGCCACTGACTTGAGTTCTGCTACTTTGGTGCACTGTAGTAGTCCTAGCACTTGGGAGGCTAAGGCAGGCTGGTTGCTGTGAATTTGAGGCTAGCTGGGCTACGTAATGTGTTCAACAGTTAAGGACAGCCTGAACTATAAAGTCCCTGTCTCAAAAAACAGGGGAAAAAAATCAAACCCAAATAAAACCCAAAGAAACATAGAACAACCCCCAAACAACAAAAAACAAAACAAACAAGGCTTGTTTCAGATTCAAGGAATAAGAAAATAAATTTTATCTATTTGGGCCTGTTGATGCTGCTCTGTGGCAGAGTATTTGTGTAGTATGGATGACATCCAGGGTTCACTCTTCAAAATAGACACAAGCGCGCACGCACACGCACACACACGCACACAGACACGCACACTTCCATTTACTGTAGCTTGGAGGAAGAGCTGAGTCACATGGGAAGGAGCATTCAAGGGTAGGGTTAAATTTTGTATTATTCTTTGCAAAGGATCTACTGTTATATCTAAGTTCTCCAGTAGTGCAAAACTGGAAATCTTTGGCAAATGTCATTTTCAGACAAGTCACACAGATTGGAAGGGAATAGGGTGGTATCAGTGGGAGAAAGCTAGTCAACAAACATGTACCTGGTCCATGAGGTGAAAGGGAGAAAACTTTCAAAAGGTGTGTTCTTCCAGAGAGAAGGGTGGAGAAGCAGTATCGGGTCTGTTTGCAGAAGCCTAACTAGAGAGTATGGGAAGGGAACGGAAGGGACGGGAAAAGTTGTAAAACATGATACTACAAACCGTGTGAAGCTGGGTGTGGTGACCGTGCCTGTAATCTGAGCAGTCTGGGAGGCTGAAACAGGAATACTGTAATTTTGAGCCCAGTCTGGGCTATTTAGCAAATTATTGAAACTCTGTATCAAAAACAAAACAAAACAAAACAGAAAAACCCACTTTTTCTTAAAAAAGACCTGAGGATATAATGCAATGAGAAGGCCCCGGGTTCAATCCCCAATACCAGAACAAAATAAAGGCCGAAAACTTGAACCAATCTCCAGCTGAAGAGCAGGAAAAGCAGATATGGAAAGGTGACAGAGGAAGATGTCAAACCATTATTTTGATTTGGGGTTTGGTTAGTGCAATGGACTAAATGGCTTTTCTTCTTTTTTTAAAGGTACCAGAGATTGAACTCAGGACCTTGTACTTGCCAGGCAGGTGGTGGTGCCACTGAGCTACATCTGCAGTTCAATGGACTAAATGTGGGTGTGTCTTCTCAATATACATATGCTGGAACCCTACACCTAATGAACTGGTGTTTGGAGATGGCACCTTCGGGAGATAGTTAGGTCATGAAGATGAAGTCTTCGTAGATGGGATACAATCTCTTATAAGAAACCAAACAAATAGCTCTTTTTTCTACATATGAGGATATAACCAGAAGGTGGGTATAGTAAACCAGAAAGAGCCCTCTTCCTAGATCTCCTGCTACCACCCCAATCTTGGGCTTCCAGTCTCCAGAACTATGAGAAATAAATATGTTCTGAGCCATGAACTCTAGGGTATTCTGGTATAGCAGCCTGGACTGGCTGAGACAGTAACAACTGAGGACATCCCTTTACAATTCCAGGTAATGATAAAGAATTATAATGATATATGTATCAGTATGCATATGTATACATTATAGGATTATAATGACTTATGTATCAGATAGCTTCTATTTAAATCTGAAAGAAGCTAGTAAAATTGCAGCAGTGAGGATTGAGTTCAGAGCTTCTTGCCTGCCAGGAAGTATACCATCACTGATTGGCATCCCCAGCTCCAAATCAGTTACTTGTTCAGCATGATTTTTATTAGTCATAGTGATATCTTTTTTTTCAGTATGAGAATTGCACCCGTGGCTTTCACACCAAGCTCTGTCTCTGAGACCCTTTTAACTTTATGAGGCAGCTGGGCATGGTAGTGCATGCCTGTTATCCCAGCACTTGGGAGGCTGAGTCAGGAAGATTGTCCTGAATTTGAGGCCATTCTGGGCACATAGAGTTCACGATCAGCCTGAACTACATAATGAGACCCTGTCTCGTAAAACATTATGAGACATAAATAAGTAAATCTTGGAAGTGGCCCAAACGCCCATCCACTAATGAATGGATAAAGATGTGGGTTTTTTATGCAGTGGACTACTACTTTTCCATGAAGAAGGATGAGCTTCAGACATTTTTAGCTCAGTGGATGCACCTTGAGACCACACTCTTAAGTGAAATAAATTGGTCACACATGTTTAAATACTGCATTATTTCTCTAGTGTGAGAAACCAAAAGTGGAAATAAGGACTACAATGTATAATGGATATTGATACACGGGAGGAAAACACTCAAATTGGAAAGGGAACAGGAGGAGGGAGGGAGAAAGGAATGAAAAGACAAGAAAAAAACATGAAAGTAGAAGGAAAAACTAAAAACAAAGCTGTTGTACATAGGAGGGGGGCTTGCAGGAAGGGGGAATGGGAAAGAAGAAGTGGGGGCTACTGTGTATGGATGCAGATTTCCATGAGTGTTATCATGATGTATGTCTAAAATTTACCAATAAATGTTTTGTTCTAAAAATTTATAAGACATACTCTTAATTGCTAAATTGCCCAATATGGGCTCAAAATTGTGATCCTCCTGCATCAGCCTCCCATGGTTCTGGTATTACAGGTGTATACCACCATGTTCAGCTTGCTTTTAAGTTTAATCTATAAAATATTAAGTATGGAAAATATGTGTATAGCCAACCATATTTGGAACAACTGGCTTTCAGGTGACCATCACTTCTACATTAAGCATGTGAGAGACCAGGAGGGTCCATGGCATACACTACGGTATCAGTGGTGTTCCTTGATTGTGCAAAGCACAGGGATACACAAGGAACCAGTCCACTTACATATGACTGTCACTTTCCTCACAGTGACCACATAAGTACTACAGAAAGATCCATGGTATAGACTAGCATGTGATTGACATGTCTGAGTGTACAGTGCACCTGACCATGGATAGAATAACTCTACTATTGTGTGTCTGCCATTTATCTGTATATTGACAAAAGAGATGTGCAGAAAGGCCCATGGTTCTATAATGTGAATGACACTAACCAGGCGCAGAATATAAAAAACAGTACTTGGAGTTAAGTCCATTTTACTATGATTTCTTACTTCCACATAGCAAAAACCAAACAGTCCAGAAATGTTGATGGAATAGATTAGTGAATGGCAACTCCACAGTTGTGCAATACACTAAGTCATGGTTTATTTCTAGATGCCTGCTAAACACCCCATGAGATCACAAAATTCCTTCTCAGGATAGCTTTCATTGTGTACTATAATTTCAAATGTGTTGTACTACCAATATCATTTGATTCTAGGAACTTTGATCCTTGATTTCTTCAGTGAGTCATTGATTATTCAAGTTGATATTCTTTGATTTCCATGCCTAATTTTAGTGATATCTTTTGACACAGATTTATAGTTTCCTTCTACTATGATCTGGTAACAGATATGGCATCAATTCAGTTTTTTTGCAAAAAATTAAGGTTGATGGGCTAACATGAGGTCTACTTTGGAGAAAGTGCCATGTGTTTCTGAGAAGAATGTGGACCCTGTGGCTGTTGGGTAGAACACACTGTAGATGTCTATGGTGTGCATTTGCTCAAAGGTTTGGCTTAATTCTGATGGTTCTTTGCTGCTTTTTTCTAGATGAGCTGTCTATTTGTGGCAGTGGGGTCCCTTGTTATAATTGTGTCAGTGTTTACCTGACTTTTATGTCCAGTAGTGCTTGCTTATGAAGCTGAACATGACACTGTTTGGTGTGTATTTGTTTAAATTCTCATCTAACTGTTGAATTGTTGCTTAAGTAATATGTAGTGACCTTCTTTTCCTCTGCTGATGGGTTTTGGCTTGAAATCCACTCTATCTGAAGTAACTATAGCTATTCTTGCTTTTTCCAATTACCTGAAATATTTTCCATGTCTTGATTTTTTAAAATTATCTTTATTGGTGCATTATGAATACACATCATAATTTCATTCAACATTAAAGGTTTGTACCAGAATATGGCACGACCTGATTCTCATTTTTTCCCTTTTCCCCCCGCGCTGCATCCCCCATCCCCTATATACACAATCTTTGTTTTCTTTTTTCTTTATTATTACCACATTCATTTCCCCCTCGTTATTTACCCTTACATTCTTTCTTTTTTAAAAAAATTTTTTTTTGGAGACAGGGTCTCACTTTGTAATTCAGGCTGACCCTGAGCTCAGCCTCAAACTCACATCACAGCAATCCTCCTGCCTCTGCCTCCCGACTGTTGGGATTACAGGCATGAGCCATCACACCCGGCACTGTGGTATGTGGTACTGATTGCTGCTGGGCATGAATCTGCACACCCAGTATTGCATGTGGTTAACTGAGGATCGAACCTGGGTCCTTGCCCTTGCAAGACAGGCGCCAGAACCACTGAGCTAAATCCCCAGCCCTGGGTTTTGTTTGTTTTGAGACAAGATCTAGCTTTGTAGTTCAGGCTAGCCCTGAGCTCACTGTGTAACCCATGTGAGCTTCGAACTCACAGCAATCCTCCTTCCTCTGCCTCCCGAGTGCTGGGATTACAGGCATGAGTCCCCATGCTGGCACTGTGGTATGTGGTATGTGTTATTGATTGCTGGTGGGTGTGGTGGGAATTGCTGTATGTGGTTACTAGGGATCAAACTCAGGACCTTGCATTTGCACACAGATGCCAGAACCACTGAGCTAAATCCTGGCCCATGTAGGAAATTCTTGAAAAGGTTTGGAGTGCTAGTTTTTTGGCTGTGAATTTTTTGAGGTGCTCTTTGTCAGGAAAACCCCTTATACATGTGTCAATTTTGAAAGAAAGTTTTGCAGGATGGATACATCTGGAATGGAAAATCCTAGTTTTGGGGGCTTGAAGCATTTCACTCCAAGTTCTCCTGGACTTTAAGCTTTGTACTGAGGAATCTGCTATAATTCTGATGGGTTCACCTTTCTCAGTGATTCAGTCAGTGATTCTAACAGCTTTAAAACTCTGTCCCCTCATTGCACTGCCGGTTTTTTAACTATGATGTGATGTGGAAAGCTTCTCTTCGATCGGGTTATTATGGGCTTTTATTTTATGTTTAATTCTTTCCCAATGTATTGAAAGATTTCCCCTCTTCTTTCTGTAAACAATGTTTTATGACATGAATGTGTTTCTGCTTGTTCGGTCATTTCCATCAATCTTAAATTAGTCTACTTTGTCTTAGTCTACCCAGCAGCTGTTAAGTCCATTTTTCATGTTCCCTTATCAGTTTTAAGATATTGCTGACTGATTGGTCTTGGAAAGCAGCACTGTCTTCTACCTCAGATATTCTATCCTGACACTGGCTACCTCTGCTGCTGACACACTCGATGTGATTTTTTAATCGCCCAGAGTTTTGTTTGCATCCTTTTTATGGACTCTAATCCTTACCCTAAACAGTCATTTGTATTTTGTATCATTTAGTTTAGCTTAAGAAGCTTTTTAGGATACACTGTCATTGCCCCAGCACTCAGTTCTGTGGGGATGGAGGGCAGTACTGTTAATGTACAAACTTATAATGGCTATTGGCAAACAGAGAAAACCTGCTAATAGTAACAACTCTGCAACCTCAACAGTATCAAACATATTAGTGACAGTAAAATTATCCAAGACAAACTGGATTTTGACATAGCATAGGAACCAATAATTTACCATCTTTAACCTTAGAAAAGAAATCTAAAGTTAGACTGTAAACTCTAACAAAGCATACACTGAACATATGTCCGGTATCTATGATATCTGATAATTATACCTCCACTAGTGATAGAAAAGATTTCAACAGTGGTCCCATAGAATTAATTTACTATATAAAGATTAATAAAGCTTAATGGT
>PVIR01031624.1:0-19296 GCA_004026965.1 Petromus typicus
AAAAAAAAAAAGAAAAGAAAAAGAAAAAAAAAAATTGGGGGGAGAGGCAAATTAATTCTAAAATTTTGAAGGTTTAAAATACCAAAAACAATCTCAATAAAAAATACAAAGAGAATTCCAATATGGATTTCAAGGCTTACTAAAATAAACAATAACTGAGAGACATAAGGACAAACATATCAGTGAACCAAAATAAAGTGCATGGAAAAGACTCACTCACAGTCAACCAAGACGTCAAGACTATTTAATAGGAACTGACTGTGGCTAAAACATGGGAAAAATAAGTCTCAACCTCTAACTTCTCATGCCATACACCAAAATTAATGTTTTGCTTTTTAAAAGTAAATACAAACCTGCCTTACAATCCAGCAACTCAACCCTTAGTTATTTTACCTAATAAGAATGAAAACATGTATATACAAAAACCTCTACAAGAAACTTCACTGCTCCAAATACAGCAATAACCCAAATGTTCACCAATAATAAAAATATAAATAGGATCTGGGATCTTCATACAATGAAATATCAGTCAGAAAAGGAGGGAAGGGGCCAAAAAAAAAAAAAAAGGGAGGGAGAGAGGAAGAGAGAGGGGGAGGGAAGGAGATGGAAAAGGGAAAGGAAGAAGCCACTGAAGCATGCGAGGATAAAGAACCTTAAAGTGAGCGAACAATCCAGCCACAAAGAACTATGCACCACACTAGTTCCATGTCTACCCAGGCAACAAAGGCAAGGAGATGCATGGAGATAGCAATGGGGGGGAAGCGCGGGCTATGGAAACTGACTATGGAAGAGCCACGCAGACCTGGGGAGAAAATTCTATCCCATTGTAGATGATGGTTGGTGAGATGTAACCAATTATCAAAATCCATCAAACTAAAAAAAATTTTTTAAAAAGTTACTTTTATTGTATGTCAATTACATCTCAATAAAAACCTCCCTAGATGTTTGGCAATGTGTATAGGTACAGCCACCATGCCCAAAGATGACAGGTTGGGTGCACCTGGCGGTGGGGAGCTGACACGTGAGGGTGAACAGTGGCCTCTGTGTACCACTGAAGCCACAGTGCTCCTGAGCTGTGGGGACCTCACCACACAGGGTACTAGCCTTGGGCTGTGAGGCTCCTGCTGTGCCATCTCCTTCAGGACTGGGCGTGGGTGACAAAGAACACTCAGCCAGTGGGGGGGGGGGGGGGGCGGAGCAAAGCAAGTGAGGCAGGGGAGGCACCAAGTGGGAGACAACCAGCACTTTGCTGGGGCAACTCTGACCCCCGTTCCACACTAGATGGAAGGAGCACATCCGTGCACCAAGCAGCCAGTATGAGATGCTAATAAAGTTCACTAGCCCAACACTTGTTCATTTATCAAGAAAACTCATTAGGTACAGAGACAAAAGTGAATGTAATCAAGAACAGCACATGGAGACTCTAAAGGTCTCAAATGAGTAAATAGCCATTTTCCTCCCCTAAGAATTGTTCATTTTATCATTACAGAGGATGGAAGATGGCAACGGAGAATGCATTGTGAATGCCCACTTTTGTTCTGCCATGGACGTCATCCAATAATGCCAGCATGCAAAGTTCTGTGCTCTGCAGAATACCACCGGGCTTGATAAAAACGAGAACCTTCATTTTTTCTTTAGGTCTTAATTAGCTTCTGGTTGAACTACAACCATTATCGTTACAGCGCACATGCTGGGACAAATCGGAACTCTGGTTGTCAGCCTGGAAGTCTGGGAGGATCCCCGGTGATTAACTGTCACCATGCTGATGTAGACGCTGCCACTTTCTAAGTATGCGAAGACCTCACTGGAAAAAATCCCAACCATCTCATTTTTCTTTTAAAGGAAATGTAAAGGAATCCTAGGCATGGGCCAGTGTGAATCCTATCGCTAGGATCAGAGACACCCGCAGGTCAAGGGCTGGTCAATATTCCCTGGAGCCCAGTGGATCACAGACTCCCCTGTTCACAAGGAAACCACTTTACCCTGGCAGCTGGCATGCAGCATTATCTTTAGGACTGGCATTTTCACAGACTATTCCCTTCTGCAAACCCACTGCCCAAAACTCTTTTGTTGATTTTGAAAGCATGAAAACACTGCCATTCAGTTAAAATGGATGAGTTTACTTTTAAAGAGTTGGTTAAGACGGAGATCTTTGAAATGAGGGCCAGGCAACCTCACTAACAATCTCTTTTGTCCAAGGGGGATTTGAGGGTGGGAGTGGGGGCAGGGGTGAACAAACCGTAGAAATCTCAAAATGACAAAGTCATTGTTCAGGGTGCTTTCTACACACTTTCCCTGACATCTCCACACAATGAAATGCAAGGGTCAGTGGTACCCAGACAAGTCAAGGCAGTTCCCCACGCAGGCTTCTATAAAAGCCAGTGACCCAACCTATTATCGGCAAGTCTCGGGCTGGCTTTGTTCTCAATATCCAGATGCAGCAGCCTTTTCTCACCGCTCCCCGAGGCTTCCCCGGGAAGAAATGACTGAGGACCCCTCCTGCACATTCTCTTTGACTTAGCCATTTTCACTTCATAAAGCCACAGTCCGTGTGTTTTGTGGCAGAAGGAGGAGTGACACATTCAGTGGTGGTCTCCACTGCTGCCTGCATTGGTGGCTCAAGTAGCCTCGGGATTAGCCCTTTGTGTCCCCTGAAAGGATATGAAAAGTCAGCTATCGAGGCTCAGTCAACCTGTGGATTTTTTTTTTTTTTTTTTTTTTTTGCATGAAGGGTATGTGAGGAAGAAAGGTTTTGCCATTCAGTTCTCCGTAAGTTACAGAGTTTTTGCTGAGGGCAGCTGCGGGCAAGTTTACACATTCAGAGAAGTCCCAGTTAAAAAAAAAAAAATCAAGAATTAAAACGCCTGACTCACTTCTGCACTGTATCTTCATTTTCTTTTGCTTTGTTAGTGAGAAGACCTCTTGAAGCCATGTTAACTGCAAAAGAATTCTAGAAAACTGAGTCTCTTTGCTCACAGTTATTGGGAACGAAGGAAGTTTTAGAAATAGTTTGGAAATTACATTAATATAAAATATTCAGTGCTCAATAGTCTGTTCTAAAAACAAATGATTTTGATTAAAGTCTTCAGGGAGAACAAACCTTGAATCTGGGACACACTTGTGATCTGGTATTTGTCTGACAATTTCCGTAGTGCAACATAAGGCAAAATAATGGCATCATCATAACTACCTTTTACTTAGTAAATACCGTGTGATTAGAAGAAATGCTAAGAGTTCTACTGGCAGAACACTGGGATATTGCTCAATGGTAAAGAATCTGACCAGCCCTGCATACAACCCTTGCACAACAAAAAGCAAAAATAAAATGGTGGCACTTGAGTGTTTTTCCATCTACCGGAGAGACCGAGGCAAAAGGATTCTTGAGCCCAGGGGTTTGAGGCCAGCCTAGGCACCAGAGTGAGACTCGATCTCTAAAACAAAGCAACAAATGTTTACAGTGTAAGAGATGTAGCGAGTTATTTGATGTGAGGAGATGATCACATATCAACAATCAAGCCTTTGAGGGTGTGTTTTATACACCCACTCACACACACAACTACACAATGGCAACCTGTGCCGTCAGGAATCAAATATCTCAAAACTCCTTCATCACAGAAAGACATGTGACCATTAGAAAACAAAATCAGTAAAACGTCGCTTAGATCTTATGTTGATCATTTTTTGAAACAGCGAAAATTTAAACTGCTATTTGGACATTTGGTTCAATTGAACAGAATTTTTTTTTTAAAGGATGAATTCCTTCTATGTAGTTCATGCATTATATACAATACTTATATTTAACTTGAGCAAACCTATGTATTTTCCTATAAAGACTGCATTTCCAACTAATAGTATTAGTACAATGTACAATCGTCTTTTAAGTGTTTTGCTTTGTTTTTTTCTGGGACCAGGGATTGAACTCAGGACCTTGCGCTTGCCAAGCAGGTGCGGCATCACTGAGCTACATCCCTGGCCCTGTCAGGTCTTAATATAAAGGTAAGTTCTAAGTTGGACAAATTTATATTTCTTTTTATCGCAGCCATTTTTCCTTGTTTATGTGGCATTACCATAGCACTGTGCACGCAGTCTCCCATCAAAACTTGCATATACAGCAAAATGTAAGAAAGGGGTCTTCCACTTCCTCATGCCCACACCTAAAAATCATCAGCGTCTCCAGCACCTGGGGTTGAGCGCAGGCTTATGACAAAGCCAAGGAGGAAAGTTCTTGAAAACAGTATTTTCTGAACCTGGGAATTTTAAAAGCTAGCAAGAAAAAAAGTTCAAAGTATGCTGGGAGAAAGTTTGTCTTTTTTATTCTAAAGACAAATGAATAAGAAGATGTACACTACTTCTAAACAGTTGGTATCTAAAATATTGCAGGGGTCATGTGACATAAGCACTTACAAAATACAACTTTGCCCTTAGCAAAACAGCAGGTGGGCACCAGATACCAAATAATCCAAATGGTGAGATTCGGCATGGAACCCACCTGAGAAAACTCTGGTGTTTTGCTTCTCACTCAGGTGTGGGGCTCAAGAGCAACACAATGTTTTTCATTGACTCACTCACTAGCTGTGTGATCTTGGACAAGTTAAGTCACTTCTCTAGGCTTTATTTCCCTCATCCGTGAAATCAGCATCGTATCTGTGTGAAAATCATGGAGTTACTGGGAAGACGAGTTGAGGGTTTGCACTAACCTAGGACTGAAAATGAGCCCAGACACATAAGATGCCACCTCTGTACGTTATCTAGGGTCTCTGTTACTCACAGCTGATTTGGACCACATAAGACTTAACACTGACTTTAAGAACTCTTGGATACATACAACTCCACTCCACAGAGGAATTCAACATAACTGAACAGAAAACAATGGAGTAAATTCAGCATTATGAAAAAACCCTACATCATCTTTAGCTTATTTCTGTGCCCAGCCAGGCACCTGGGGTGTGTAGAGTTCCTGCTTCGAACAGGAAGCCTGCGGAGAGGTGAGACCTGGGCTCCGGAGGACACCACTCATTTGGGGACAGACTCAATCTGGGCTGTGTGGCCCCTTCAGCTACAAGGGTAAGTATTAACCTGCCTTGTTCTCAGGGGAGTCTACAAGTGCAACTCCAGGGCTTTTCCTTTAAGGGAATGTACACATCCAGTTGGTGATGGAAGCTTGAAAATTTTTAAAACAACAAAAAGCAGCCCCATGAGAAGATCCAATACACTGGCATTTCTTTTGATATACGTTGTGAACCTGGTGGCTTCCCTTAGATTAGTGTCCCAGCAGCTTATTTCCCATTGCACCCAGAGCAGAATCCAAGTCTCTCCCTAGATCTGGAGGCCTTGGTATCCCAGACCTGCCCCCTGTGGCACCTCCTCTCTCTGGGGACAAGGGCTCTGCTCCCATCTGGAGCCCTGGCACCTGCTCCTCCCCAGCTCTCTGCACGGCCACTTCCTACTGCTCCAGGACAGTGTCATCTACTCCACTGACCACCCTGATCCAAGTGACAGCCCTCGTCTCTCCTGAGCACTGTCCTTTCCTGACACGTTGACGATACATTCAGCTTGGTTTATTTTTATTGGTTTGTCTGCTCTCTGGCTATCACTGTTCTAGGATGTCAATTCCTGGAACTCAAAATCCAGGTCACTCACTGCTTTATCCTCTAATCCCACAAAGCACCAGGTATACAGGAAGCAGCCCATACATGCTGACTCACTGGCCAAAGCCAAGGTTTCAGCGAGGGACAGAGGCTCAGGGCAGCGCTGGGACTAATGTGATGTGATCCCTTCTCTTTTGTAGGGCAAATAGATTGCTTCATTATCAAGCTGACTACTAAAATGTCTAACAACAAAGAGACTCATGATGGCCCTGAAAAGGTGAAGAAGATGGTACACATGAGGAGACAGGTAGTTTCTTTCTCGGAGTTGGGAGAGAGATTAGATTTAAGAGCCAAGTGAATCACAGGCCAGCAAAGCAAAACAGATATAGTTAGACACAGAGTCCAAGAGGATGCTCTACAGTGAGAAAATGGTTCAAGTCCCTGCTGCAGGGCCAGGAACTCCACTGCTGGGCTCAGAGGGTGCCATAAAGCGATTATCCATCTATGAGTCTCACCCTTTTATGACATATTAAAGTTAAGTCTGTGCTTCAAGGAACAAAACCTAGTTAAGTACTGAAATCAGCAAAGATATGAGAATTTTCAAGCAAAGAACAAAGATATGTGTTGATTTCAGAGGCTCAGAGGCAGGTTGATCTATATACCACAGTGAAGGCAAAGACCGAAGGTGCAGAAAACTAACAACCGACAGGGCTCCCTGGGAATTGCAAAATGTTAAGTAAATTACGTGAGATTTCATTTAAGGGCATGAGAAGGAATTAGCTGAGGAAAAGTACACTGAATAAATTCTTCAGAAGTAACAACGAATTATCAAAGTTTATCAAATACACTACAGATGAGTACAGTCACCGAAGTGTGAACACTCCCCACTTACTGCAAACTTTAAATAAAACAGAACTCCCCTGGGGGCTGGGGATTTAGCTCAATGGTTCCGGCGCCTGTCTTGCAAGCGCAAGGACCCGGGTTCGATCCCTGGTAACCACATACCTATACTGGGTGTGGAGACTCAAACCCAGCAGCAACCAGCACCACATACCACAGTGCCGGGCGTGGTGGCTCACTCCTATAATCCCCGCACTCGGGAGGCAGAGGCAGGAGGATTGCTGTGATGAGTTTGAGGCTGAGCTCAGGGCCAGCCTAAAACTCCAAAGTGAGACACTGTCTCAAAAAACCTAAAAAAAAAAAAAAACAGAACTCCCTCCCCTGCCTCGCCTCTCCGCTCCCAGGGCCCGCAGGAACAGTGTACGCTTCTGACAGCTTCTGACAATGTGATCGTGTGTCTGCACCGCAAGGGCCCCTTCCTCGTCCCTGCTCTAAGGCCAAGCTCGCCGACCACTGGACCCCACCTTCCAGCCCCTCAGTGCAGCAGTAGGAAAATGAGCACTGCAGCTCTCCAGGGGTGACTCCGTGGGTACCTGGGGACAGGGCATGAGGCAGGGCTCACCAGGGCCGCATTTCCTGAAAGGAGGAGTGCAGCCTTGTCCTGGCTGACTCCTTTTCAGCCCTGGCCCCAGGCTCAGCGCCTCTGTGCACATGCACAAGGCGGAGCTCACAATAGATGGGGTGTGGGGGGACGTGCTGTGAAAAATATTGAAAAGAATTAAGTCTTTTTACAGATCACAGATTTAAAATAGAAATGTTTTTCTTTTAGAAAAAGCTGCAAGATTTTTCATGATATATCTAATTGCAAATATAGTCATGAAACATATCAAGTATTTCAAATATTTGCATTTAAGATATTATTAAATGTTCTGACAATTAAATTTTAATTAAAATGTTAGTCAAAGAGTATAAATATGGCTCTACTAATAATCCAGTCATCATTTTAAGAAAATCAAGAACTGGATTCAAGCTCCTGGTGTTTGTACTAATCTTAAAAGGTCAAACACTTCAAAATGTGAAATTCAGTTGTTTCATCCATGCATTTCTTTGTTGGTTTACACAAATTCATATCTTTTAAACACCTAATTCCTTTTCAAAGGATTTCTCACCACCATTACTTTCTCATGTCTGAGATCGAGACAGATATCTTTAATATGTGTTCAGATCCTTATTTTATCAAAAGTATATAGTTGTACTATAATTGTAGTTCGTATTTCACAAAAATATGTATCATGATGAACTGTTCTATAGTATTTTGACAGATGATTTGGTTTTAACAATACAGAGCCAGGCGTGGTGGAATACGCCTGAAATCCCAGCACACTGGGAGACTGAAACAGGAAGATGGCAAGTTTGAGTATGACCTACACAACTTAGTGGGACTCAAAAAAAAAAATTTTTTTTAAAGTGGGACTGGGTATGTAGCTCAGAATGAAAAAGCCCTGGGTTTAATTCTTAGTACTTTAAAAACATTGTTAATACTCAAAATCATTATAATTTTTGAAAAGTACAGAAAAACATCTGAACAGTACTTCCTACTCCAGATATGTATTGTCTTGTCCCTGGCTAACTTATCTGGTAAACCACGGCACCGCTGTTATAACTACCATAACTACCATCTTGTATTCCATAAATTAGTCCCAGTGATATATCTGTATTGTTCACTTAAAAAATTCTTAAATTGTACCCTGCTAAGCATCCGATCAGCGAAAACCCCGCCTCTGTACTGGGGTGCTGCTCACTCGCACCCCAGCACCTCTCCCCACCTCACTCACCCTCAAGCAGGACGCCAGGAAATGACACACTCTTTCAAAATCAGCCTGTCACTACTTCCCACCAGCCCGGATACTGACAGGTTGCAATATAAAAACAACCAAAAGCCACCAATGTTCTCACAAACACCCATCTTTTGTTGAAGTCCAAGGGACAAAGTTATACCAATGGCCTCTATCTGGCCCGGGAACGTGCTCACATCTGTAAACAGAATTCCTTATCTTAGTAATTTCATCAGGAGAGTAACAAAGGTGTGCCTGATTTCTATCAGCTTCTACAGAACACACTCTAGACATCATTCCACAAGCAAGGCCTCTGTTCTCAGGGCCCTCCCTTCAGTTCCTCCATACCGGACTCAACCAGAAACAGCGTTCTAACTGAATGGTCCTCGGTTCTGGACTCTTACAAAAAAAAAAAAAAAAATTTACCACTGTCTTAAAGAAAAAGCAATCAAACAGGCATGCTGTGGACTGCAACATTCACACGGAAAATGTAATTTTATTATTTATTTCTATAACTATCTGATTTTAACTCCGTAGTAAAGCATGAGCATATGTGTATCTTTAGTATGAAAAAAATTCCAGTGAGTGGAAAACTTAACTCCCTATTCGCAGGAACTGAGTATCGGGTATTGATGTTCAGTCTGTTTTTTCCTACATATCCCGCCAAATTCTTTCTGGCACTAGAACCCCAGATGAGACACAGTTTCCTCCAGCTCAGTGAGCACCCATCTCCTGGGGGACGGCACCAGTGACTGACAAGAACATCTCCAGTGCTTTCTACAGTCAGTTGTCTCGGTCAAAGCCAGTGGCTAAGTGTAGACGGCCTCCTGTTGCACAAGACAAGCTACTGGTCATGCTGGTAATCAGCACAGAATCTGATGAGAGACGTCCGGACGTCCCTCCTGGGGGAGCGCACGTCAGCAGCGGGGTAGCTAATGACATTAAGAACAAAGGCAGACAGGAAATGTTCCACTGTCTCAATTTTGAAAGGAACTAACAAACCCCTCAGAACTGATGAATTACATCGGTCATTTCTACACTAGAGTCAATTCTACTTCAGAAGCCCAAAGGGCCACTGTTGAGGTAGATAATTCACGCTACATGTGTGGTTTGCCTTATAGGAACTTTTTTTAAAAAAAAATTTTTTTTTTTATTTTTGAAGGACAGAGTCAACAAAACATCAAAAAGAAAAAGGAGGAAAAAAAAAAAAAACACAACTACCACCTTCCTAAAACAGATCAACTACTAAGAAGAGTCAAGAGGTGAGTCTAGCTGATTGTCATTTTGACCTTGCTTTGCTTTAATTCAGGAGACTATTTAGAAATGGAAGGAGCAGCTCCGTTCATTCGGCTCAGCTACCAGAGCTAATAGGCTTCTAATTAATTTCCAGAAGATTGCTGTTATAACTAACAGGTTTTAAACATTTGGTTGATTGGGGAAAATGAATTGAATATAATGTATTTGATTTGGAAAATTAGTTTTCATTCTATGTGCTTACCATCATAGTGTTTATTTTAAGTTTACATGATTCCATTAAGAGTCCCAGAACCCCACCGAGTTGTTTTCATCCCTATGGAGTCCTATCCAACTTTAAAAAAAAAAAAAAAATCAATTTACATTTAGATTTTTGTTGGTCTTTATGTGAGAGCAGGTTAAATTCATTTCTGTGGCTTTAATAAAAATCTTTGCTTGCTAATATAGGAATGGGCCCCAAATACTTTAAAATGATCCCAGTGATAGCTCAGTCAAAAGCCCCCTCTTCGAATACAAATCCTCCAGAGAAAGGCTCTGCACACCGAGTGAGCGAGATGAACCAGAAGGGCATTGTTTACGAAGTTTCACTTGATTCCTCCTGACAACCATTTAAACAATGAATGTTGGGAAATGTCCCTCAAAGAATCAACAACAATGGCAAGGATCAGCGCTTTTATATTTAGCTAATACTATTTTTAAAAGAAGAAAATATTTCTTCCTGAAGGGATTATGGGAAGCCTTATTAAAGACACCTGCAAACAAAACAAGCGACAATAGCTCTTTATCATAATTGATAACTGAGTTATCCATTATCTAAAACACCTTTCTTGGAGATATTAACATCCAGATTTACTTTTGCTGTAGAATGAAGAACTGGCTAATTTGGACCAATTCAACAATGGTTAAGTTTACCAAGATTATGGGAATGGATAATAAAGAAAGACGCTTGTCTACCTGTTTAAACAGAAGTGCGAGCCTAAAATTTCCTCTCTCCACACTGTTAAGAATGTTTTATATTGAAAACAAGCAGCATCCATCCCTTCCCATCCCCGGCGGACACGGAAACTCGCGGGATTCTAATTAGCAGGGCTCACTCTGCTAAGCACACAGTGGGCCAGCTGGCTCTGGAAATCCAACCTTGGCCTCTCACGCAGTTGTGAAGAGACAGAACCTTCCACAAAGTCTTCTCGAAGTAATTAACAATCACTGTCAAAATGTGTACTTACAGTCATCCGTACTCTATGTATGAAATTCGACTATTTTAGTGAAAGGGTGCTCCTGGGGATAAATAACATAGTAAAATCCAGCAGGACACATTTGAAAAAGTAAGTTTACAGAAGAAAAAATCCAGAGGAGCCTGTTTGCAGTCAAAGGACTCCACCTGTGAGTCTCAGGTGGGTCCCCAGTCGTGTCACTGTGATATACAATGCTGTCATTCCCAACATGCTACGCTGTCTGAAGGCAGATGTTCATTCCAGCCTGCCTGAGGGATGGACGACTTCCGGTCTTCATTTGAGGCCTACTACTGATTTTTCTGATAAAGCTTATTTTTCTAATTAATTGTCATTGACTCCTTTTATGCCCACGACTTCAGAGGGGTTTCCAAGCTTAAAGATTATCTGAGCATTGACAAAAAGGAGAAAGAACCATAACTGAGCCACACCATTTCTTTTCTTGACCCTATACTTGGCTCATGGTTAGAACTACTAAATATCAGCCCTTAGGGAAAGTGAAAAAGGTTCCAATTCATGACAGGTTAGCCACAGGAGCTGGGATTGTAGAACATGCTCAGCTTTTGATAGAAGTGTTTCATTTCCAAAATAAATACTTGAATTGAAAAAGTTTCTCCATCGCGAATCACTGAAAAGGAGAGAGAATTAAACAGCAGGGAAAAAAAATACAGCATGAGCAACGATTCTGAATGAGGGGACGAGAGACGAGAAGACCCAGCACCATTCTTTAGGACCCTGAGTTCAAAGACAAAACAAATGCTGTACAGAAGGTATTTCTGAGACACTGCTGGTTTTTCTCTCTTTAAAGAAAGACACCTTAAGATAGCAATCAACGTGTGAAAAGAAAAGCTGCCTGGAAAGAAAAAAAAAAGACATTTTCTGAGATGACTTTGATCCTGTACTCAAATTATTGGCTTATATATGCTTGCCTTCAAAGGCTTTGTGTCTGCAATAACCACTCTCTATTGTCCTTGTTAACAAAGTATTATTTTCATCTTATTATTACTAATCTTTCCTTTGTGAGTAACCACACCTGGTTTTATCCCCCTCCCAAAGGGAGAAGAAAAAAAAAAAACAGCGCAGTAAATATTTGCCCTTTGTGGTAACACAATGCATAATTTAGTTAATCTGGGCTATCTTTCCATGAGAGGCGATTGTTTCTATATTATGAAATGTGTTCACAGTGAAGTGAAATCCACGCCAGATACCTGGGAGGCAGACAGAGAGCCATTTACCGAGCTTGTAGCTGCCACAAACCAACCCTGACAGGACTGCGTGGCCACTCCTACACATGAAGTATTACTCATGCCAACTTAGCCTCCGAATCGGAGCCACACCTTTCTTTTACAAACATGGGCTTTTTCTTAAGGTAACATTACACATCACTGGCCCAAGGGCCCTACTCTTATTCCCTTCCCCCATGAGACAGCCTTGGAAAAAACAGGAACTTCAGTTATTCATTTGACAACTTGACATTACTGTTACGTTACCTGGATGAAATCTAGAAATGTCAAGGGAAGTAAGTCATCCATATGTCCAATGTCTTTGGAGAAACGATTTAAAATTCTTCCTGCAAGAACAGGATATGAGAAATTACTCATTTCCCCAGATAGACCCTTTAAGAGAATTCCCAAACAAATCAAAACAATATTTTAAATGCATATGTATTTAATATATTATGCATTCATTTAAAATAAACCAATGTCAATGGCAAAGAAAAAGAAAAGAGGATGATACCTACACAGAAATAAAAATACCACCAAATGGAACTAAACAGAGAATTAAAATGTGGCTCTGATTTGGGGAGGGGGGTCCTTGAGAGAGTGACAGTATTGGGAAGGGCTTGGGAGTTTTATTTACTTTTTTATTGTTGGTATATGTTTGGGTTGGGGAATTTTAGACCATGTCTCAATTTTAGGTCCATCTAGGACTTTAGCTCAAGTGCTAAGTGAGTAGGTGAACAATAGCAAAACATTAAATTAATCCCAATTGTTAGGCTAATTTTGCTAAGCAGTATATTTTTAAATAAATGTGGTTGTTTGTTGTTGGTTTGATGTTTTGGGTTTTTTCCAGATTGGCTCATTTTGGGAAAACCTGAAATCCATCCAGGTTGTGATGGAGTGAACTGCTATAGTACAAGTCATTATTTCCAGACAGAAGCCAAGTGTGACGAATGCAGACTGAAACATCTAAGAGGACAAGAGGAATGTAGGCCGGAAAATGGAAATAATACTTAATGATTAAACATCACTTCTTATCATTGATTTTATTTCCCCTGTTAAGTGGAATCCAAGAAAATGGTATATCAATAAAAGCTGCAGAAACAGAAAGCTAAAACTGATATCTAATAAATATCTTCTATCTTTTGACTTGTTTAATTTTTAAAAACTGGAGCCACACCCACACAGTGCCCATTCTGATGAGATCAATAAATGTGTTTGTTAGCCCAAAGCTTATGTTCCATATCATACTGTGGGACACCACACTACCAGCACAATGCGGAACGTGTGGCTGCTCCTGCCGGTGTCTCTCCGAAAGGACTTCCTCCAACACCCTTCACATTCTGAAGTCACTGCACTAGGAATGAGCAGGGGCCAGGGCTGAGCTCCCCCCGCCTCTGCAGTTGCTCCTCCTCAGGGTGCCCACGCTCGACCCGGAAGCAAGAGGAGTGCAAGTCTGAGACAAGCTATGCCACAATTTTCCTGTCTTAGGCTCAAGACATACAGACTCCGAAAAGCACCCTTGAGTGCTATCTTTGGCAGGCTCAGTGACAACTCGCTTAGCCTCTAATAACACCTCCTTTAGCACTGTCCTGAGGATTAAGTGGGGCATGCCCAGGAAAGAAGCTAGTCACAATGCCAGGCACTTTTTAACAGATGCTCAACGCCAAACAGAAGGTGGGATGACAGCGATGACTGTGACCACAGGTTCTGCAGCATGCCACCTGGGGAAGACGTTCAGAGTGTTAAAATGCAAGTCCTGATTCAGTGGCTGGGGCAGAGGCTGACAATCTCTAGAGAGCTCCCAGGACGCCCTTCCTGCAGTTTTCGGATCACATGGGAGGAGCAAGAAGTTGGAGGAATGTTAAACACACATGTTTGAGGAACATAACAATCAGATGGTCAGTTTTTCCCACTTATTCTTACAGGCTTTGCATCCTATTTAGTAATATTTTAACTTCTCAAATATCAATATCAAAAGAAGGAAATCCTATACTAACAAAATATTAAATACATAATTAAAACTTTCTTTCAATGGAACAGTTACAATTTTTTAACATAGGCAAGATTCAGTGCACTGAAAGTGTGGTTACACACCCAGGGATCAGGCCTGCCTGCTTCCACACCAACCACACCACAGAGGCCCAGGCACACTCTAGGTAAACTAGGCACAGCCGAGCCAAATATGCCAGAACAGTCAGGCAGCATCATTAGACACTGTAACCCAGGGCTGGGGCCTGCCTACCTCCACATCGACCACACCACGGATATCTAGGGACACTCCAGGTAAACGGGACACAGCCAAGTCCGCCGGAACCTCAGGCAGTGCCATTAGGCACCCGTGCCCGGGGCTGGGGCCTGCCAGCCTCCGCTACCCAGTGCTTTTCAACCAAGGTGACCTGACTGTTCTATTTGAATACCTTCCATGGTGTGCCAGAACTAGGGTTGTTTAGGGCCCATTGCAGAGCCAAGAACAACCCAAGAAATACTGATATTTTAAGGGTCCTAAATATTAGAAAAAAAGAGACTTGCAACTAACATCGCCAGACAACAGGGCAGGTATAAAGCCAAAACAAAAGCAGCGATAAACGTTTGGAGATGAGGAAAAATTCAAAGTCTCAGATGCAAACATCTTCACCCCAAGGTAATATAGCGGGAAGGGAAATGGAGAAGTCTGAAGCTCAATCACCAGGACTCTGAGCTAGTAACCAAAGCAGATCTAGTAAAATGGAAATCAGAACTGATCTCTGACATGAAAACAGAGATACTATATAGTTAACAATATGATTAACAAAGCTAAAGAGGAAATCAGGGAGTTGATAGAATGTGAGATAGCAAAAGCAATGGACCCTTTAAACAGCTACAAGTAGAGGTCTAGGTAATTAAGAAAGAAAGCAAAAGTTTATGCAATACAATGAATTAGGCAGAAAACTGAATTTCGAACCTAGAAGACAGGATCACAGCCAATGAACAAGAAAGGTGTAATTTATGGAAAATGGCAAGAGATCATGAGAAATCAATCCAACACCTCCCAAATGATTCAAAGAAGATTGATGGGAGTGACTGAGGAAGCAGGAGACAATACAAAGGACATAAAACAAATTGTTCACAGAGATAATAGTGGAAAACTTCACAGGAAAAGGAAAATAATTGGACATACAAATATATGAAACATATAAAACTCCACATGGCCATGACATGAACAAATCTACACCTAGGCATGTAATTATAAATGTTCCAGATATCAAAAAAAAATACTGAAAGCAGCCAGAGAAAAGAAAACAATTACATACCAAGGGAAACCCATCAGGATCACAGCAGACTCTTCCACCCAAACACTCAATGCAATAAGAGTCTGAAATGAAGTATTTTAAGTCCTGAAGGAAAACAACTTCCAACCAGACTGATCTGTCCTGCAAAACTACCCTTCAAAAGAGAGGGAGAAATAATATACTTCCATGACAAAGAACACTTGAAAAACTTCACAAATACAAACCTGCATTCCAAAACATTCTAAAGAATATCTTGGAGGGATAGAGATTCTGGCACCTGCCTTGCAAGCACAAGGGCCCCAGTTCCATCCCTGATAACCACATACAACAATGCCAGGCTTATGCCCACCAGCAATCAATACCATATACCAGAGTGCCAGGTATGGTGGCTCACGTCTGTAACCCCAGCACCTGGCAGGCAGAGGCAAGAGGATTGCTGTGAGTTCCAGGCTGAGATCAAGGCCAGCCTGAACTACAAAGTGAGACCCTGTCTCAAAAAAAAAAAAAAAAAGAATATCTTGGAAACAAATAATTAAAGTTACAAACCCCATGAGACCCAACAGTCAACCCATCAAGCAAAACAAGAAACTGATGGGAAAAGGGCAAAAGCAAAGAATAAAAGAGCTGAGAACAGGAAAACATGACAGCACTAAATCTGTCTATATCAGTCATAACGACTAATGTCAATGGACTCAATGAACGTATTAAGAGATACAGACTACAGAATGAATCAAGGAGCAAGATCCTACAACCTGCTGCATACAAGGAACACATCTAATTAAGAAAAAAAGCTACAGACTGAAAGTAAAGGCATGGAAAACAATTCTCCATGTACAGGAAACTGCATAAGAGGAGGAGTGGCTATCTTATTTGCAGACAAAATAGATTTCAAGCTAAAACTGATAAACAGAGACAAAGAAGGACACTGTCTTCTCGTACAGTGAACAATTCAAGAGAAAGAAATAACAATCTTAAATATTTATGAACCAAATTCTAATGCACCCAACTATAAGAAACAAACATTAATGGATATGAAAAGCCAGATAAACACCAATACAGTAATAGTAGGGGACTTCAATATCCCACTGTCACAAAGAGACAGGTCTTCTGGGCAGAGAATCAATAAGGAAATACTTGAGCTAAACCAAACTCTTCAACAAATGGACTTAATAGATACCTACACAGTATTTCACCCCCAGAGTCAGAATTTACATTCTTCTCTGGTTCTCACAGATCATTCTCCAAAATAGACCATGTGCTAGTTCACAGAACAGGTTTAAGTAAATGTAAAGGAATTAAAGTTATCCTCTGTATACTGTCAGACCATAGTGCCTTGAAATTGGAGCTGAATAGCAAAAGAAATTCCAGGATCCTCACAAACACATGGAAATTGAATAACACTCTACTGACCAACTATGAGTCACAGAAGAAATTAAACAGCTTTTATGATTAAATGATAACCCAAGTACAACATATAGGAATTTATGCGAAACAATTAAAGCAGTTCTGTGAGGAAAATTTATAGCAGTGAACATCTACACCCGGAAAACAGAGCAAGCTCAAATAAGTGATCTAATACTGAACCTCAAGATACTAGAAAAGAGGAGCAAGAGAAACCCAAAGCTTGTACTATGCAAGAAATTATAAAGATCAGAGTAGAAATTAATGCAATAAAGACCAAGAGAACGATACAAAAAAAAAATCAATGAATTGAAGAGGTGGTTCTTCAAAAGGATAAACAAAATTGACTGATCCTTAGCCAACCTTATCAAACAAAGCAAGGAAAAAGCTCACATCCACACTATTAGGAATGAAAAGGGGGAAATTACCACCAACCCAGAGGAAGTCCAGAGGATAATAAATACCTGCTTTGAAAATTTGTACTTCAATAAAATGGAAAATGTAGAAGAAATAGACTTCTAGGCATATGTGAACTTCCAAAGTTGAATGAACAACATATAGAAATGTTAAACACCCCAATGTCAATCTGTGAAATTGAAATTGTAATTTTAAAAAAAAACCTACAACCAAGAAAAGACCTGGACCTGATGGCTTTACTACTGAATTCTACAAAACTTCTAAAAAAGAGTGCCGCTACTTCTCAAACTCCTTAATTAAATTGAAAGGGAAGTAGTACCCACAAATTCATTTCTGGAAGTAATCATTACCTTGATCTCAAAAGCAGAGAAAGACTTAACCTAAAAAGAGAACTACAGGCCAATCTCCTTAATGAATATTGATGCAAAAATTCTCAATAAGATACTGACAAACAGAATACAGAGAATCATCAAAAACATCATACACCCTAACCAAGTTGGATTCATCCCAGGGATGCAAGGATGGTTCAACATATGTAAATTAGTAAGTGCAATACACTATATTAACAGACTCAAAAACAAAAATCATATGGTCATCTCAATTGATGCAGAAAAAGTATTTGACAAAATACAACACCCTTTCATGATCAAAACCCTACAGGAAATCGGAATAGATGGACTCTGTCTCAAACCAATAAAAGCTATTTATGAGAAACCAACAGCCAGCATCATACTCAATGGTCAAAAACTGAAAACTTTCACACTAAGATCAGGAACAAGACAAGGATGTCCATTCTCACCACTCTTGTTCAATACAGTGCTGGAAACATTAGCCACAGCAATTAGGCAAGAAAAAGAAATAAATAAAGATAGGAAAGGAAAAAGTTAAACCGTCATTATTTGCTGATGACATGATACTCTATATATACTATCCTAAAAACTCAATGAAAAAACTGCTAGACTTAATCGCATAGCAGGATACAAAGTCAATGCTAAAAAATCAATAGGCTTTGTATACACAAACAATAGACCCACTGAGATAGAAATTGGGAAGTTAACCTGCTTCATAATAGCATCCAACAAAATCTAATAAACAGGTGAAAGACCTCTACTCTGAAAACTACAGCCCTCTGAAAAAGGAGATAGAAGAAGGTATCAGAAAATGGAAAGACATACCTTGCTCCTGGGTAGGAAGAACCAATATCATCAAAATGGCTATACTCCCACAACTATTATATAGACTTAATGTAATCCTGATTGAAATCCCAACAGTATACTTCACAGATCTAGAGAAAATAATCCAAAAAATTCATCTGGAACCACAAAAAACCTAGAATAGTGAAAGCAATTCTAAGCAACAAGGACATGGCGGGGCGTATTACAATCCCCAACTTGAAACTATAATACAAAGCCACTGTGATAAAAACTGCATGGTACTGGTAAAGTAATAGATGTGAAGATCAGTGGAGTAGATTAAAAGATCTAGAAAGAACTCCAGATACACTGAGTCACCTCATCTTTGACAAAAGAGCCAAAAACCCTATGTCTTTCACCATGTACCAAACTAAAATCAACATGGATTAAAGACCTAAATATTAAAACAGAATCACAAAACCTACTGCAAAACAGATTAGGTAAAACTTTTTAAGACACTGGTGTAGGGAAAGACTCCATAAACAAAACTTCTGTAGTATGAGAACTGGCAGAAGAAATCAACAAATGGGATCTCATCCTATTAAAAAGCTTCTGCACAGCAAAGGAAACTACCAAGAGAGTGAAAAGGCAACCAACAATATGGGAAAGAATCTTTATCAGCTATTTCTCAGACAAAGGGCTATTATCTAGAATATATAAGGAGCTTTAAAAAATCAGCCCATCCAAATTTAAAGACCCAATTCAAAAATGGTCCTCTGAAATGAAGAGACACTTTCCAAAGGAAGAAGTAAAAACAGCTAAGAAGCATATGACGAAACACTCAACATCACTGATCATTTGAGAGATGCAGATGAAAACAACACTGAGATTTCATCTCACTCCACAAAGAATGGCTATCTCAGAATTAGCAAGCAACAAATGTTGGCAAGGAAAAAGGAACCCTTCTCTACTGCTGGTGGGAATGTAGACTCGCACAATCCTTGTGGAGATCAGTACGGAGATTCCTCAAAAAGCTAGGATTAGAGGTCCCATTTGACCTGGTCCTTCCTCTGCTAGGTATATACACAAAAGAATTGAAAGATT